>PVIA01003652.1:0-160840 GCA_004024845.1 Tonatia bakeri | reverse complement strand
TGCACACAGCCTGCAGCTTCATTTTAGTGTTTATTTCTTGTGTTATAATATTACTATATTTACATTAAATATATAATTAGGTTTACATATATGTTACCTGCATGAACTATAAGTTTCTTGAGGGCAGAAAGCATGCTTTTCTTCTTGTTATTCCCAGCAAATAACAACTTGTACTGGAAGGGATTTAATAAATGTCTGCTGATTGAATAAATAAATGTATCAAAACATTTTCAAAGGAAGTAAATTTTTACCAGAAAAAAACACCACTTGTTTCAACATTTGAAGTAACTTTTAGAAAAAAAAACTCCTACCTGAAAAATATACCATTATTTAATATTTATAATACATAAATTAAAAATAACAAAGAAATGAATGAAAAATGATACATTTTGATACTTCAGACTGAGTATGTACAACAAAATACTATTTATAACCTATTAAACTGATTTTAAAAATATATAATATCAATTCTTATCCACTAATAGAATACCAGTGATTAAATACTAATAGAGAATAGACACCATTTAAAACTGAGAATTAATGCTTTAGTTTAGAAAAAAATATTAAGAAGTGTTTTTCCTTAATTATAAGAAAGGCAGAGTGAGCAAACATCTGACTCTCGATTTGGCAGGGAGCAAAGCGCCAGCTCTGGAGATTCGGGAAGGACTCGGCTGGCATTCAGCTCAACCACATGTCAGTTTTGTGACTTGTTCCCTCCGAGCCACTCTCTCCTCGATCAGGAAAACCCCTCCCCTTTCTCATGGTCGACCTGCAGGACTGATGGAGCTGTCGTTTACGGAAGGGCTATCACCACGTCTAGGACACCGCAGGCCTTCTCCTGTCTCCTGGATCTAGGGACTGTCCACCTGATGGGCACACAGACAGGGACGAGCGTGGAGGTCATTCTGACTTGAAGGGAACCTGGAGAGTCCGGGTAAGCCTGTTGGGCAGTGAAGGCTGATTCTACAACTGACATGGAGTGACCGCGGGTGTTTCAGACTGGGCCAGCCATGGCTGTGCACGTGGCATTCACCGGGGGGCCCTCTGCAAAGGAGGACATGGCCACCAAAGGACAAGGATGCAGGGTGAAGATGAGAGACAGGGAGGAGAGAACAAACTCTGAAGGGCCGTGCCACAGAAGGGGCGGCGAACAAAGGAAGCTAAGGGAGAAAGCAGAAACGACCAGACTGCCAAACAGGGAGGAGTACGGGGGACAAGGAAAGCTGCCTCTTCCTCCCCTTCATCTTCCTCCCCAAGTTTTCTCCCCCATTTGTGCTTATTCCCCAATTTTCTCTCTTGTCCACCCCTCCCAAAACCATTTTTATTCATAAATGTCACTCCCACTAGCTCTCCAACAATCCTTCCTTGGGAGTTGGGAAGTGAAAACCTAGGGAAGCCTTAATATGGAGTGGCCTGCAAGGCTCGGAGTGGCTTGCCACCCCCACCCCCTCCCCCGGCCCCCAGGCATCGGGTATGAGATCTAGAACTGATCCTGGCTGCGGACACGAGGGGGCACAGAGCAGAGGGAGCAGCTGTTCACCTCTCTGCTTTCTGCTCCTGGCCATCCCGTGTCCTCACTTGCACTATCTTCAGTTACAAAGGATGCACTGTCTTCGGTTACAAACGACCCACGCGAAGGTCCCATGATGGGAATTCACCATCTGATAACTGTATGGTCACCTTCCCTTTCTGGCGAGTTTATGAAACGTTATTTTAACGTGCCAAGATTGGACATGTTTAAAAGAAAGTGCACACAAAGACGCAGCCACGAGAACACTTAGTCGAAAGCCGTGATGTCCCCAGGGTGGGAATGTGTCCATTTCCACAGTGCATCCCAGTGTGCCAGTTTAACATGCCACGGAAAGCTTGAGACTAAATGCTTGCTCTTGGTTTCCTTGAAGGAAATTCTGTGCATTCTTTTTTACAAATAAATACAATCGCCGTACTGAATCAAAAGTGTAAATAATTACTCGGTGTTGCATCTGTGGGTGCTAAGTGAGGGCAACTTCAGAGACCCAACGATCCACTTCGAGTCAACAGAAACAAGTCTATTAATTAGTTCATCTTTTGGACACCACCACTTGAAGAATAAGAAAAGGCTAACAGGGGACCAGAAAACGCACCCATCCCCCATGTGTTACTTGATACCCCACCAGGCAGGATGAGCATTTGTCCACAACTGCCCGACGCTGTGCTGCCTAAAGTGAAAACTAAAACGTCCTCGAAGACCACTCTGTTTGGTGAACAAGTAGCATTTGTTCTCATGTTAAGAGAAAACACTTTCTTGTAAAAATACATCAAGAGACAAACAGGAAGCACCTTGCTCAATAAATGTACCCCAAGGCACAATATGAACCGAATGAAGTCATGAGGAACCCCCTGAAAGAGTCCCTGCTCCCTGCACCTTTGGCCCCTGCTTCTAAGGGGAACAGGCCAAGCTGACCACTGCACATCTCCCACCTGGAGCTCCCACACACCTGGAAAGAGCCCAGAGAGAAACGAGACCTGCTTTGCTCGCAGACACTGGGCAGAGGGCTGACTGTCAGAAAGTAACGGCTGGGTTTGAGGTGGGTGGGGTGTGAAGGGCGGAAAGAGGTGGTGGAGCGTAAAGCAGCCCCTGGGGTGAAAGACGACAGCCGCCTTCAGTGGAAGGAAAGCTCTCTGGTGCATTGGGCCGGTTTCAGACCCTGTCCTCTCACAGGGTTCTCTGCAGGGCGGAGCCGACAGTCACCTGTGGGGTAACTGTGACAACAGGAAGCCCTCAGACTCGGTGCAGTTTGGGGATGAGCACGGGCAGCCTGAGAAGGATGTGCTGAAGATGGGGTACATCACTCTTAGCAGCAGCCCACTGGAGAAGACACTTTGTTTTAGCAACACAGAGCTTAGCAAAGGTACATGAAAATAATCACTCATTAAAAAAAAAAGAAATCAAATGCCCCACAAAAGAGATCACAGTTACTGGGGTGCTGACTTTCCATCTTCTCCTCCTTCTAAGAGTTCTTTCTTTAGCCTCAATGGAGACAGCCAACAGGAGGCAGTTTACGTAATGGTTAAGGGCATGGATTCCGCAGCCAGGTTTCCTGGGTTTGAATCATGATTATAAAGTTAGGCTGATTGCTCAACCTCGGTGAGCCTCAATGTGCTCCTTTGTGAAATGGGGAAGATTCCGCCAGCCGCCTCACAGCACCTTGACCGAACTGATGCACCGGGAGCGCTCAGAGAAGGTCAGCAGTTGCTACCAGTTTAAAAAAATGCTACCACTACAAGATCATGACATCCTTGTGCCTAGACTTTTAAAAAAGCATATGATTAGTGTCTTTAATAATCTGCACATCTGCCTGAGTTAAGAACGTACTCTTGAAGGCTTATTAGCATTTTTGTCTCAAGTATGTCAGTTTCAGGCATATAGTAAGAGCTCAATAAATGTTTGAAAGGAAAGAACAAAGCTTGCAAACCAAATAAGGTGAGCAGTTATAATATTTATCCTATAAATAAACTCAGATTCCATAAGCTTTTATTGAATGCCTACTTTAGGCTTGGCCCTGCATGAAGACATTTTAACACGGTATCTGAACACATTTCTGTGGACTAAACACAGCCACATACCGACAGCAACCCAGCGGCTGCTGGGCCAGGTTGAAGCTCTTTCAGACCAGCCCCGGGTTTACAGCCTGAAAAGGGTTGGTTAACAATCTTGCTGAGTAAATTTTTAGGCCAGACAAATAGCTCATTCATATGCCTCCGCCACTAGCAGTGAGGGTCCTTCTGACCACAGCAGAGGGGATACTGCGGCCAGACTGGCCTTCTCTCCCCTTGATCCGGGGCAGGGCAACAGGACCCTTTGGGATATAAAAAGCACCTTGGGGATGTTTTTAGCACCTACACGGCCCAAGTCAGAAAGCCCAACTTTAAAGGATCTTTTTTAACCACAGAATAAGGAACTATGTATTACATTCAAGATTTAGCCACAAGTCAATTTCCAAATGTTAGTTCTTCATGAAATCATCATATATCTCAGGGAAAATTCAAATCTATCTCACCTCTTTTACTTTTTACTTTATTGGGAAGAAAATTCTGAGCCAGAGTAAATGAATAAGTAGATTTCAGTCTTCTGAAAGAACTTTGGGTGTGGCTGAGATAGCTAACTTTGAAAACTTAGCAACACAGGATATATTATGAGTAAGTTCTTTATTTTTTTTAAATAATGATGCTAACTCACCAGATCCTTCTGAAAGAGTCCTTTTATTAATTTCAATGAAGTCAAGTAGAGAACAAGTTGTAATATGAAACACAATTTATGCAACTATGTTGAAATTCTCTACCAGAGTTACATCTTCTAATGTAAGAATTTTATGGTAAAACAATTTCAAAATAATAACAAGCATTGGGTTAGGTTCATTTTGGTTTTAGGCTGTCACAGAAAACTCCTTTTTTACAAATCACTAAAGTCTTAAGGCAAAATGATAGTGCCTTTAAATAAATTTTAAAAAAACTCATGTTCCCAACAGTTTATAATAAAAGAGCTGAAACTATGCCTCAACTGAAATTATATGGTTAGGCAACTCCAAAAACTAAACACAAAAACATGTTAAAATAAAGATTGCAACATCAAGGGAAAACCATTCTCACATATACAGTTTGAGACTCAGCCACTCCTGCCCCCAGCCCAGATGAGATCAACTGATCCTGCACGGGTTTTTCCTACAGTCGGCCGGCACGCTGCTCACTCCCTCCGCAGCCCCACGGTTACT
Organism: Tonatia bakeri; assembly: GCA_004024845.1. Classification (NCBI taxonomy): domain Eukaryota; kingdom Metazoa; phylum Chordata; class Mammalia; order Chiroptera; family Phyllostomidae; genus Tonatia; species Tonatia bakeri. Next base: position 156,089 of record PVIA01003652.1, on the reverse strand, counting down.
CAGGGCAAAGCATGCAGTGCACTGAGGGGGCCAATGAGAAATCCCGTGGGTGGGTCTGGTCTCCTTTCAAAACCAAGGAACTTCTCATCATATAACCTTTACTAACAAGAGAGAAGTTTGTAAGTCATATAGCCAACTTAACTATAAGGCAGGCTATGTTGCATGTCTCACATTAAAAAAAAAGAAGAAGAAGAAAGAAAAAGAAAAAGCTTTCTGAATGGCACAGTTCCTCTTGTCAGGTTATGTCAGAAAATTAATGAATTCTACTTGGTAGTATTACTAGGCTCATTTTGACAATGATTTTCAGGCCATATAATGTTTTCAATCAGAAAAGCCCAAGCCTCTAAAATAAAATCTCCATGACATTTTATTAATTCTTTATAAAATAAAGTAAGTCTTTGAACCACAGGAGAATTCTGAGAATCTAGCTTTTCCAGAAAGCCCAAGAAAAATACTTCGGTTTCACCATTCTCAAATTCATTTGACTTTGAAACAAAATAAACATATTACTCTATTTAATATCATTGCACAAGCGAATTCACAAGAATGAAATGTGTTCAGAGTTCCTAGAAAAAATGTAGCAACACAGGCTGCCGACTTGTCCGATGTCGGGCTCTAGGCAGGGCGGCAACACCAGCAGTAAATGGCTCAGAGTGAGTCACACTTAAGCTATTTCTGCTTTTAAAGCACTGCCAGGCCCTGTGTTAATATTCAACCCAGAGTAAATTTAGCCCAACACGAAAACAAGTGTTTCCATGGTTGCTTCTTCCTGGTGTTTATGGTATATACGTAGCCATTAGGCACAGGAAGCCAGCCAGATAAATTAAGTAGAAATGCTCATCCTTCATTTATACCCAGGCCTCGGAACACTGGAAACACGATATGCAATTTTTGGCTGTTCTTCCACCTCCTTCCATCTATCTGCCCTTCTAGATCCAAAAAAGCAAATATTACAGCATATACTATTAATGATTCATTTAAAAGTGTGTCCCATTAAAGTGCCTCCAGTGGGCTGCTGTTCACGGATTTTAGGTCGCTGTGTGTTAAAAGTCACAACCACTCACATTTCTCTGATGGTGCAGCCACAGGGGATTAAAATGCTGAAGACCTTGCAAAAACAGCAGCAAATATGGACTACTGATACCAGATGGAATCCTTCTACAGTATCACGTGCAATGAATAGTCGGTCTGGGAATGTGGTAATGTGAACACTCAGAAGCTGTTCAAAAATATTGGTTACGGAAGATGAATGGATAGAATCAGACTGATCTGAAAAAAAATCTCAATTTTTCAGAATATGCTATTCAGATTGCAAATGCACATGGAGTTCTTACATTTGAGTAGCACGTTAAATTCGAAATAGATGTTAGGACTGCTCTCCGAATAAAATCGGCCTGTCAGTTTACAGCTGCTAACACCTCAGCATTATCTATACAATCTGTACTACCATTACATACGCTGCTCAGTAAAAAACACTAAAGCTAGCTATCCCAGTACTGGTTTTCCATGTAGGATACATGCACCTCAGAGAATATGCCGAATCTTAACAGTTCTACTGATAATTAACTTTTATGGAAAACAGTTAGGTCTTGCCAATGATGTACTGCACATACTGACATCATGGAGAGCGTGTAAAGATGCACCAACAAAATGTTGGGAGGCATGTGCCCCCATGGGTTAGACCAGTCGAGAGGAGCTCTGCGGAGCACAGCCTCCTGGAGGGCTGCAGCCTTCTCTTCACATCCTACCCCATACAGCGTGTTTCCACGTTGCAGTGGTCACTGGCACAAAGGAAGTCAAGTGGAAAAGGCTAAGTCAGCAAGCAGCTGGACAAGACAGAGAAACGGTAGTCTGAGTGCAGCAGTGAGACGGGGAGAGAGCCGCTCGAAGCACCTCAGTGTGGCTGTGAGGACAAAACTGTGCCCACGGACGGCCGCGCAGACCAGCCCAATTGAATGAGCCATGCTCTGAAAACCACTGACCGGTCATCAAGATCCCTGGACCACCCAGACTCCCTGAAAATGTTAATGGAGGTCCAAAAGCGACAGTATTTCCAGTGAGCTGGGAAAGCCCGCCACAGGTGCAGTGACAGAACAGAGCCATCTTCCACAACACATGGTTCCTGCAGAACAAGTGTGAAAGGGGTGCCCTGGGGTGCAAAAGGTGAGGACTCCTAAAATAGTCTTTCACTTGCTTCAATGGAATCTTGAACTCCATGGAAAGAATCTAGCACATGTAGTAGGTGTTTAAATAAATCTCTGTAGAATGAATGGATGGAATACATTACTTGTATACCCACCAAACATCTTATTTGAAACCCACGCAGTCTAAAGCTCTGCATTTGTGATCTGTATGTTAACTATATAGGTAATTTTCAGGATCTGAAAGCCTAAGGGACTATAAATAATTTATAAGAATTTCTTGCTTTCTGACTCCTTTGACTACTGATTTTACTAATGCTATTAATACAATAGTTCAGGGATCTTGGTTATCTCGACCCGAAAGTCTCAGATTAGAGGAGCATAAACAGTAAACCTTCACAGAAGGCACGTATTAAAATCTAAGCAAAAGCAAAGATGTGGAGGGATGAATGTTAAAGCGTGGGATTTTTTTTAAGGCCCCAAAACTGTTCTGTATGTTATCACGGTGGACACATGCCATTATGTCTGGGCCCGAGCTCCCACTACTCAGCTTCCTTTCCTGCCCACTCTGACCTCATCTCTTTATCGTTCCAACGTGCCCTAATCCTAGAGGCCGGATTCTGGATTCCCTTGTTCCCACGGCACTGGATGCTATTGCTACTTCCCAGTCTGTCCACCTCGCTCTGACCTATGACTTGTCTTGACCTCACTGTTTGTGTATACTCGGGCTGGAAGGGACTGGCCTACTGCTGACCCTTGGTACTCTAAACCTTGATACAGTTCCCTAATTCTGTCTACCAACCTTGTATTTATCTTGCCGTAAGGCCCAGCCCAGCCTAATAGTAATGACACATGAAGAGAATGTGGGGAGATGACATTGGCATAAAATTATAATATCCAAAAACATTTCTTAAAACTAGAAATAAAAGTTTATTATCCAATGTGTAATGATTCTCTATAAGGCTCTCAGGAGCAGAATTTTATTCTACCTTCTAACTTCCTACCTCAATTCTACATTCACGGAGTGTCCTAAATATAAAATACAAGAATATTAATTTGGAAGGGGGAGGAAAGGAGGGGAAGCACTAGTTCCTTATATAGACTTTACTATTTATGACACTAAATCACCCCCTAAACATGCTTATTTACTAAAACACCAGGGAGAAGCTGAGGCCTGTGAATGACAAGGGCATTCCAATCACAGTTCAGAATGGCTAACCCTTCCGCCAAGTGAGAGTGCAATTAAGAACACGACTAGTTTCCTGTACTCTGGTAAAAGGGAGATAACCCTGTGAAGACTAACAAGGCATTTTTCTACAGCCTGACTCATCCTGCCTTAGTGTCCTCCAAGGGAAAACCACAGGGCAGAGAATGAAAGCTTGAAAAGAAAAAAGAACACAAATGTTCAAGATTTCTTTTTTATAAAGGGCATCTATTTTTTCAAAGAAAGTTTTTTTCTTTCCTTGTCTCCTTTTAGAAAAGGGAATTGAACTATGATCATTTGTTATCATTTACTGCTAAATGCAATTTTTAGATCAGAAAATATTTTTGCTCAGTGACTTATGTGATTTTCTCAACAGATTAGAGAATGTTCTTCACATTAAATCTATGATATGAGGTAAACGAGACATGGCCTCTGCCTGCCTGCCTGCCCCAAGCACTTGAATTAGCAGATGAACTAGAAGAAGGCAGCCTTTCCTCCAGGGACACCAGGCACAATACACACCTGGGTGATTAAAACACAGTCCAGCACTTAGTCACCCCGAGCCTCCGCAGCCTGGTGCTGGGTGTAGTATGTAAGAAACTGTATGACGGTATATAGCAGACCTCTCGTAGCCCGCAGCTGGAAATAAGTTATTTTAATAAAGGCATTTTTCAGATTCTGGGAGGCAGTACTGTCTACCCCACTATGTCACTTTGCCTAATTAACTGACCATCCCAAATTTACAAACTAAGATGTCAAAATAATTCTTCTGTTGGCAATGCCTTTCAGTGGTTTGATATTGAACCACTTGCCTGAATCCTACTCCCTCCAACTTCACCGTGATTAACCACTGCACCGCCCGCTCTACTACTCTCACCTTGCTGTCTGGAGACACATAATCACCTGGCTAGGAGCGAGGCCTCTCTGCACAGCTCCCTGGTCTCGCCACCTCGCTCTGCAGGGGCACCTTGCCAGCTCAGCCAAGTCCCTAAGCTTCTTCATCACCCAAGAATGACCTCTTTTATGAGATTATTCCTGCCTAACTCAGCCAGCTCCGCAGAACACACCCAGAAAGGCTCCACCTAGGGCTGTTAGGAAACAAGTCGCAGAATCTTACTGGGATCTTCAAGTGAACTTGTGTTAGCATCTCTAGCAAGATACGTGTCTGTCAATGGGCTAGAACATCACGAACTAGAACTCTTCCTTAAAGTGAAGGAATATAAACTCCATGAAAATATCAGATTATTTGAAGAGCTGATAGTGTAAGGGAGACAGAAATATTCCAAAGGAGACAGAAAAAATTCCAAATTTACAAACTATGTAAAACAGAGTAAGAGCAGCTTGCCTGGGATGTGCAAATGGCAAAGGCCAAAAGGTTTAATAGCACCTGCATTGACCAGTGTGTAGAAAACGGGCTCTCCTGTACCTTCTTGATAGGAGTTTAAATGACTGTAATCTTTATGGAGGGCAATTTGTCCTCCACAATACAATTTAAAAATTCACATATGCTTTGACGCAGCAATTTCACCATCACTTATCTATCTTACAGATATAGGTCCACTTGTGTGGAATTTTGCATGTGTAAGAATATTTATTGCAGCAGTGTCAATAACAAAGAACAAAGAATGATAGAAAGAATGAGGAAGCACTATATGTTCTAATAAAAAAGAGTATCCAAAATCTATTAAGTGAAAAAGGAAAGTAGAACAGTGGGCCTAATATGCTACCATCCAAAACACCTCCCCCCCCTCCCCCGTGCACGCACGCACACACACACATTTCTACTAATATACACAGGCCACCAGTTGCAGTTAACTGCCTCCATGGAGGCAAAGACCTTACCTTCCATCACATAGTCTTTTGTACTTTGTGAATTTTACACTACATGGATACATCATGTACTTAGAAAGACCTGTTTGCTCTTTCTATCTCTACGCTACAGAAAGGAAGAGACCATCTTGTGCAGGCGTGGCTAAACAAAGGCTTCCCACCGGAGGCACTCTGAGTGAAATCAGCAGGGGGACAGACTGGTGAGGAAAAAAGGCACAAGAGGAAGCCATTTTTGTCTGCAAAGACAAGGTGGGTCGGAAGGAGAGCCTAACATTATGCAGACACTGAATGCTACTCCCTTTCCACATTTCTCTCTTAGTAAGTCATGTGTATGAATACATAACGTAACCCATTCATTTATCAAACGTCTATTATGAGCCAGGAACTATGCTAAATGTTGAGAGCATGAAAACCGATGAAACCCCATCCTCGTTCTTGAGGAGCGCTCTGTGGAGAATGGCACAAGGAGACAGAAGAGGAACTGCACGCAGCAGAAACTGACTCGTGTGCACCTGAGAGTGATTACCCCTCCATTCTACAGGGTGTGGCGCCCACGACAGTGCTGAAGGCAGTGACAGCAACCACTTACACAGCATCTAGTGAGTGTCAAGACACTGTTCTAAGTCACTCTCATATATTAATTCACTTAATTTTCACAACAACCCTGTAAAGAAGGTATATTATTATCATATCCTTTTAACAGATGGAGATACTGAGGCACAGAGATTTTTTTAAATTTTAAAACCTAAAATCCATACTGGCACAACTAGTAAGGGACTGGAACCAGACTTGAGTCCAAAAAGTATGGCTCTAGAACTAACCTATGACCTACTAGTGACCCTGAAAGAATAAGGGCCAATCTCAGAATAATTAATACCCCTTACATTTATTTGCATAGGACTTTGCAAAATATTTTCACGGTAGATCATTTTCAATTTACAACAGCATGTGATCTACTGTCTTTGAAATGAATACACATTCTAGGTATTAAAATAAATGAAAAAAAAGTTATAAATTCTCAAAAGTCCTGTCACTGAAAAATCACTGAAGTAGTAGGAAAGCTTCTCTTAAAGAGTTCTATAAAAATTCATCACATGGTAACATTCAGATTAGACAATACACTTTAAGTATCACTGTTTCCACAGGAAAGGCCACAAGATAAATCAGAGAATGGGATTCACAGTGTGTTGTAAATGGCATTTAAACAGTGGAATACTGCCTCTGATTGACTTAAATTAAAATTACGGTTCTTATATTCTATTTTTAAATATATAGTTAGATTGAATACTTAAACAGTTTATATTAAAATATTGTGCTACTAAATTAGCAGTAAATAAAATTCATTTCAATCAATTCTTCTTCTGAAAATAGTTTAAACTGTTAAAACAGGACAAACTAGAACTGAGAGTGTGAAAAGCAAATTCACCTGTCAGATTTAGGAAAGGAAATTCCCCAATTTCTTCCTATTAGCTTGGCTCTTAAACAGATCCAGATATACTTGTAGAAAGTACCAGCTGACATTACTCAACGGGGGTTTCCTTACTCTTGTTAAATTTGGATTCCCTTGTCAGCAGGGACACACTGGTTTTTATTTTTTAATCAATACATGACTAAAGAGGGCAGTCCTCGATATAAGTAAAACATGCGCTCCCCTTACACAAATCACACATCCTGGCAGCTGATGACCTGCCTCCTCCTATCCGTCTCATCCAGTAGCATGCAGTTTATATTCTCTAGGGGCGCTTACCATTTTGCTTTGAATTAAAGTTACTTTAAACATTGGTTTCTCTGATCCACTCAAAGGGCTAAGTCATGGCCATCTGTGTACTACCTCTGATTAAAGCCCAGGCCTTGACACAATAATAATACTTGTCGGACTGAAGAGATACAAATTTTGCCTATTTTCTAAAAACACAAACTTCCTGAGAGAAAAGAAAATGGCACGTTGCTTTCTTCTCTGTGCCCGAATACCTGGCCCAGTGGCACACACAGAAGAGCCACTCAGAGACAGAGATCCAGTTGTATGTCAGTTTTACTTATGTTAAATGATCTCTTTAGTTGCTTCGGTATCTGAATAAACATGTCTCTGATCAAACGGATGACTCAAAAAAGTGAGATTACTTCAAATACCCCTTGTTTTTATGGGTGGCATAACAAGAGAGAGTTAACAACATCCACGCACAGCCCGTGCTGTCTCAGCAGTTAAAAACTGATAATGGGGCAGACGAAAAACCTGGCCACTCCCAGAACTTGCCTTGTAATGGCTTTGACCATTGACGTCTGGCAAAAGTTAGACTGTGCAATTTCCAAGCTGAGACACCTCAAGAGATCTTCTCTGCTCCTGTTGTCAAGGCTTTTTCCCTTCTGCCATTCTATGAACCACCTGAACCAGACCACATAGATTGGGGAAAAAACTGTCCCAACTGAGGGTGCCCTAGACTAAGAAGCCCCATGCCAATCACGCAGCTGACTGCAAATGTGTGAGTGAGCCTGGATGGATCAGCCGAAGAATCACCCAGCCAAACCCAGTCCAGATGGCCAATCCACAGAAGCGTGAGCCAAATGAACAGTGGTTGCTTTAAGTCATTGAAGTTTTGGGGTGGTTTGTTCCACCACAAAAGCTAACTGGGAGAGCTGGAAACTCATCACCGCTTAAATTTAAAACAGAACATTTACAAGGTGTCATGATACTAGTCTCTATTCCACATTAGTTTTGAACTTTATAGCCAATGAAAATCATTGCTAAATGTTTAATATTTATTTTAAATAATCTTAAAATTCTAATTACGATAAAAGCACAATTTCTAAATAAAAATAGCTTTGTGATTATTTTTAAAAACCTATTATCTAATAAATGAGTACACTTCATCTTATCCCCTTATGCACCACGGGAATTTTTTTTAACTACACACTGTGTTCCTTGCTTGAAGTTGGCTATGACTTCTAGTCTTCAGGGCTTTATATACCTGCACCTGGAAGAATCAAAATAAGCAGTAAAGCAAACTCTTAAATCTATACTACTAACAAGGAGTAGAACTGCCCCCACAAAAACAATGGCTAATTCCACCACCTCCAAATCTCATTAGATTATGGAATTTCGTTCATGACTTTTGAAATATGAAGCATACAAATAATTTTTGGTTTAGAAGTGAAAACTGTGTGCATCACTAGTAATAGGAAATTCAACTCTAGGAAAAGAAAATGATACTAAAACAAACTCTCCCTTTACCGCTGTTGGCCTGAAAGCCCCTTGGTCCTCCTTCCAGCCACCTGAGCCTTCCTCTCAGCTCCTCCTTTTCTTCCTCTCCTTAGGAGTCTCTTGAGCTCCTCCCCTCGCAGGGCCACCTCTCTCCCACAGCTCCAGTGATCACGTGGGAGGACACGAGGAGCCTCTCTCCCTCTTGTCAGCCATGGTCTCTCATCAAAGCTTCTCTGTTTCCAACCATTCCCTGAAGATCTAAGCCAAAACCCGGCACCTTCAATTCCGTGTACTTGACGTTCAAGTCACCCTCCCCACCTAAAGACCACCTCTTCCATGAGACTTCTTACTACTTTTAATGGTATCACCTTTCCCCCAGTTACTCAAAATAGAAACCTCAGAGCCATCTTCAACTTCCTATTTTCCTATTGTCTTAAATGAACTGACAAATCCTGAAGATGGAACCTCCCCAAAACCTCTGGCATTCATTTTCTCTTTTCCAATTCCCCTTTCGTAACTCAGGATATCATCAGTACCTGACTGAACCATTTAACAAGTCCTCTTTCCATCCCAATTTACTCCATGTACCACAACCAGACTTACCTTCTTAAAGTTAGAATCTAATCAGATAGCTCACCCAATGAAAAACTTCATGTTCCCATAACTTGCTAATTAAATGTCCTATTCAAGGCAACAAATAGCTCCATAAATCAGTCCCAACTTACCCTTGTCATCTTACCTGCCATGTGCTTCTGATCTAACTGGATTACTTGCTGGTCCTCACGTCCTGTGTCTTGCTGTACTTCTGTTTATGGCTCACAGTATCTCCTTACTCAATAATGGTGCCCAGAGTACGTATGCAATATTTGCACTGCTTTAATATTTAATGTTATGTGAGAAGGCAATTTCTAAACATTTCATTTTTTTAATAAAGAATTTTTGTAAATTTCTTGATTATTTCCAAATTTCCCTATTGGATCTTACTGAGAAATATCTTTGTATTTGCATTTCCGATTATTTTATTAGAATTGATTCCCAAAAGTACAATTACCAGGAGAACATTTTAAAGAGTCCTGGCACATATTTTGTACCTGTAATATTCAAGTGATTACAGATAAATTATCACTGTGATATCAAAGCTTAAGCCTGACCCTCGGGTACAGCTGGTGTAATATATTATGTACAATGTTGGTGTTTATAACCTATAACTCTAACATGCTTCTCCCAACACCCTACTCCTTCAGGGCCTCTTCCTCTCCTCCCCCAAGCATGACCTCCAGTCTCCAGCCTGCGCAATTACCAGAACTCAACTGCAGGCCAATGACCATCACAGCAAAAACAAAGAGTAGCTCACTGCTTCTCAAAGCTTGGAATTGTAAAACCATAATAACATACTTTCTATTTTTAAAAGCGGGGTTATGAGGGAACTTGTATTCAAGGCAAATGAGTCAGTTAAGATGGGGAAGTTAATGTAATTCAGACAGCATGTCTGTGCTGGCATGTACCATCGCCACCCTCAGTGGACACAGAATATTTTATTTTCAAGGACAGCATCAGTACACGTTCACATATCAGATGATAAACTGGATGTCAGCACTGGTTTCCATTTTGCACACTCTTCAAACAAAGTAATTAGCGTATTTCAGTGCTCCCATAAACACTGCCTGGCATTCCTCTTTTCCTGCTACACCACCTCACACGCTCTTCGCTACGCCTCTCCAAGAGTAAACTTCTTCAGAGGCCCCGCATTGCAGATGTGTGTCTCCTCCACCTTCAGGAAGATTCCCCGGGTCAGTGACACCTGTGCTGAGGAGGAAGGATGAACCTGCCTAACCAAGAGAAGAGAGGGAGGGAGGGGTCCGAGAACATTCCATGAAGAGACCTGCAAGTGGGAAAGCCTGAAAGTGGAAGTGAACAGCACTTCCCGGGACTGCAGTGTCCGGATCCAGGGGCTGGAGAGGAGGGTGGGGAGAAAGCGAAAAGAAGCCTGGCGCCAGAGTGGTCTCCACTCCGGCAGGGCTTGGGGAGCCCCCTGAGAGGCCACCCGAGGGGCGACCATGACCAGACCTGTGCTTTTGAATGAATGGTCACTGGCAGAAATCGGGGAGGCAAGTATGGAGCCGGAAGCAGGGAGGGGCTGAAGGTGAAACTGCAAATAGCGCAGTAGTGGCAGAAAGAAACGGGGAAGGGAGTAGTAGGGGTGTTAGGAATGGGACTGGACAGCACATCTTGTTAACCGGCTGAAAATTCTTACTCATTTCTTTGGAGGAATAATATTTTTTTTTCGCTTTTGATAAATGTAAAAAAAAGATCTGATACAGAAGGAAAATATACCTAAATAAGCCACTACTGTATTTTCTTGACTCTAAAACCCTATCAAATGTAAGAAGCATTGTCAATTTAATTACTTTGGTGACATAATAGGAGAGACAGAGGTTAAGGTTCTTAAGGCAGGAAGTAAAAGTTCTGGAGTCTGACTTGTAAGTTTCTTGCTTTATACAACTGAAATTAAGTCAAAGAATAGTGTCCTCCCAGGGAAACAAAGTAAGTACTTTCCACCAGTAAGCTCCCAATGGTCACACTGGGCAAGGAAGGTCGCCACAAAGTCAAGCCCACCTGAGCTGAGAGCACCTGAGTCTGCCCAGGTGGCCTTGTTGAGAGGGGACACAACACCTTGCCCCGTCCTCTCACCCCCAGGGTGAGTGTGGCCAAAGTGCCTGACATGGGATCTCTCTCGCTGGGGAAAAAAGTGCCATGCACTGGGCTTCAATCCCCCACTTCTCACCCTTCATCCATGCCCCAAACACATATAAAGCCCTGGCTCCATTCCAGGTGCTGTTCTAGGCACTGCGGAGGGCATCTAAATGTTTCTCGAATGAATTAAATAATAAATGTAGGAGGTACACAAATAGAAAATGTGAACATTATATGAAAATTTTAAATCTTAAAAAGGAACTTCATGCTCAACATCACTGGTCATCAGGGAAGTGTAAATGAAATTTGCAATGAGCTACTACTGCACACTTATCAAAATGACTGAAATTAAAAACAAAACCAAAATAACCACATGCTGGTGAGGGTGAATGGTATCTCCCCCTCTCTGCACTGCTGATGGGAATGCAGAACAGCGTACGATACTAGAAAACAGTCTGTCAACTTCTTGTACGTTAAACATGTTATACTTACCATATGAGCCTGGATATTTAGCCAAGAGAAATTAAAACTTAGCATCACATAAAAACCTGCCCATGACTGTTTATAACAGCTTTATTCATAATGGCCCCAAGCTGGAAACAACTGAACTCTCCTTCAGCTGCTGACCGGATGCATAGGCTCTGGCACACATTCATCTGCAGGATGAGACATCACTCAGCAACACAATGCAACAAGATGATGACATTAGCAACACCCCGGATGAATCTCAAAAGCATCTGTTCAGTGAAAGAAGCCACTTGAGAGTCTACATGCTCTTTGATTCCATGCATGCAACATTATGGAAAAGTTACAACTATGGAGAAAAATACGAAACACTGGTTGCCAGGGGCTGGAAACAAGGGGAGGTATCAACTACAAAGAGGCACCCATAATATACACATAACAATGATGAAACTTAAACCCTCCCAAGGTTGGAAATTAGTAACTTGGCAAGACAATTATTTTCTTAAGCATAATGTGGATCATCTGCAGTTCTAGGATCTGGTCTCCTATTCCGGGTTCTGGCTGCTTTCTGAGCATGGATGGCATCACACCCTCTCAAAATTAGTCCCCATGACACGTCCATAGCTCCCAGTGTGCATCTGAACCTGCGGCTGACTCATTTCTCCCTTGATAACTGAACCTTTCTTTCCTAATAACTTTAATTATAGCCATCTCTCATTCGGAAGCTTCCCCTTTCCTTGGGAATGTATCTGTTATCCTTGTGACCTCCTGACTATGAGACAGAGGGTAAATATGTCCCCTTCGAGATGCAGTTTGCTAATAACAGAGCCTGCACTTTTCACGCATTCCTCTCCTGCACGCGGACGTCTTGAAGAGAAGAGAGATGGTGTGTGTGTGGGATTATTGCTGCTACGTTTGAGACAGATTTCATGGGATTTGTTCTAAACGTGCAGTGCAATAAATATCCCATCCCTCTCTGACATAACATAGCAACTAATCACACAGGAAGTGACTTTCTTAGGTACTATTTATTGAATTTTTCAGTATTGCCAAAACCACAGGATCTGGAAAAGGAGGACCAGTTGTGAGTCTCCCTCTATTTACTGCATGACCTTAAGCAAATCACTTACCTTTTATGAGTCTCACTTCTTTATCTATCAAAGGAGACTACATGTTTCTCTAGGGCTGCTTCGGAGGCACAATGAAGCACAAAGAAACTACTACCTGACATCTGGCAGGATTCTTACTACCCAATCCCTGAATAGAAGTGACCAAGCGAGAGATTCTCTCAGTGTCCTCAGAGCACATCAGTGCGAATCTGTGGGAGACCCAAACACACTGTTCACTACTCCAGAGTCCCAGAGTTGTGAGGAATCAACAGCAATGCATGTGCAGGATGTAAGGACCACACCCTGTGCCCTGGTGGGCCTCAGACAAACGCCGCCTGTAGTGAGTCACTAATTCAACGAGCATTTATGAAGCACCACTTGCAGGAGGCGCCGTACAAAGCCTGGCTATTATTTGATTACTGGTGCTTTCCAAAAGGACTATGGCAATCCTAAGTGAAGGCTGAGGAGACAGGCATCTTTACAGCTCATTATAAAGGGCACGTAGAAGAGCTCACTTCTCTCCACAGAAAGGTCTTAACTGAAATTCCAACATGACAGAGTCAATCTAATTTGCATTAGTCTTTTTTCACCACTAATTCAATTATTTATTTATTTACTTTAAAACGTAAACATTTCTGGAAACTAACAACTCAGTAGAACTGAAGAGCGAGGACAGTGACAACTCCCCTGATTCCCCTCTCCATCCCTGGAACCTCCTGTCTCCTGTTTACCAGCCTTGTAACCTTGGAAGTATCACTTCACTTCTCCGAACGGTACCATTTAGCTTCACTGATATAAATAAAGACATGCGGGAAAGAAAAACTATACAGGGTAGAAAACCCGAAGAAAGCAGAAGGGAGATAAGAGACACAGAAAAAGGGCCGACAGATACTGGCTCAGAGAGGAGGGAGAGGGAGACAAACAATTATACGAAGAATACAAAATCTGCACAAGACGGAAATTTCACTCAATGAGCACCAGTCCTCAGGACAGGGATGCGATCCAGCCTGAAAAAGTCAACCTCCGTTGTGAAGTTTATGAGTTTTAGCATTTCCCGATAATCAGTGATCTTCCAGCAAGGAAATGGCAATGGCTTCAACAACATCAGGAATAAAATGAGCACCCACTGAAAGCCACAGAGACGATAAAACTGTCTACAGAAGAGGCAGCAAACCTAATTTTTCATGAACTTGGTTACGTGTTCTAAGCAGTCACATTTAAGGGAGCCATACTCAATTCCTGAGCATGATGCTACTACGTTATCACACTGCGTATCACTACAGGCACTGTACGTTTGCGCCAATGTATCACTGTTAACAAGGGTTATAACACAGAATCATGTATGTTCACTTTCTTGAGCAATTTAAAGGATTTTCAAAGACAATATAAGTTGTTGACCTTTGCTGCTGATTTTAGATCCCAACCCTGTAAGTACTAATTTTCTTCCTCTTCTTCCTCTCTTCTTCACTGATGACACGCCATTGAAGGGAAAAGGAGTTTTAGCATCAGACTGCCTTAAGTAGGTTCTGACCCTCTTTATCTAGCTAATAATTCTGTTCTGTAAATACAAGCCGAGCTTGGATTGTGTGAGGAACAAAGGAATGTCGAGATGAGTTAAGAATTTACGCCTGCCTTAAAAGGTCGTGGGCTTTGGCTAATCACCAGTCAGCAACGCACAGTGTTGGGAGAGACAGCTCTGCCTTAGGATGCAGAAGTACTTAGAGGTGGAAGGATGGACACCTCACAATCCAGTCGGGGTGGTCAACACCTGGCCCAGTTTAAATGCGCTCAACTTACCTCCAGGCAGAGCCAAACTTTTTCCCTCTGGGCACCACCTTTGTTTCTTCCTCATCTCTTTCCTTCCAGGTTTCAGAACTCACACCCGAACACCCCTTCCCAACCTGTACCAGTGCTAATTGTCTCTATAACCTTCCCTAGGGTCCACCTGCATACGAGTTAGGGGGTCCACGCCTGGCTCCTTGCCAGGCAATCTCCATCCGCTTCTCTAAGGAACCCACTAGGCTGCTACGGTATATTCCCAAATGACGTAAAATGCACACTACGGCCTTACTTTGAGGTATCTTGAAAGCAAAATCATCCCTTTCTCTGAAGAAATTATAATCTACTATTAATTGGCCAAATTAACATCATTGTCCGCATTAGGTGCACAGCAAGGCCTTGAAAATGGTATTACAGAAAGGTAAAATCAAAGGTCACAAACTGTTGTGTTTGCATAGTATTTTAAAAATCTAGTAACAAATCGGCTAGCTCTCTGGGTTTTACAAAAGCATCTGAAGATCTGGCCATGATGGGTCCACACTCATGGCAGCAACAGACTGGTGTGACAGGTGGCCGGGTCGCCTTTTGACAGGGTACAAGATTTCAAGGCTGTGAAAGTCCTTCTGAAAACTCTTGTGACCACCGAGGACCTGGGCTATAGATACCGCGTGTCCAGACCTCACACTGAAGGTCAAAGACTACAGCAGTGAGTAACACATCAGTGCCCACCCTTGTGGAACTACACTGCAGTTTGGAGTAGATGCTGAAGGAAAGGGAAAGTGACCCACTAGGAGCAGAAAAGTAAAGGCATCGTGTTCCCAAGGAACTGCTCGATTTAATGGGATCCCTGGGTGAAGCGAATGGCCACACCCTATTTGTATCAGTTTTGAGATCCAGATGGAGCATGCAAAAAGGAAAAGGTACACAGTTAACTTGTGAATCCATATAATTATAAGATTATAGTGTAAATTCTTATGTCTGTATATATAATCAAATATAAATGTCACTGAAATTGACTCATAGATTCAAATATCTCCCTAATTTTCTACGTATCTCACATATGCAAAAAAGTTTATTCTTGTGTTATAATTTATTGCTATAATTATTGTATTATTTTCCATACAAACAACTGTAAACCTACTTCTGCCCCACCCTACTTTTTGTATGTGTACTGTTAAATCTGTACCTACTTCAGATCAGCAAATTTGCATTTAAAAAAGACACGCTCTCCTTTATTCTTAACATTTGAAAGTATCGACAAAATCACAGTAAGATTATTTTAATACTAAAGCTCTCAGATTCACAGTCAATTCTGTTTTTGAACACAAATGAAGCTCTTATACTTTGAAGGTTTCTAAGAACCAATTCTTGTCTAGTGCCCTCAATCTCTGACTTGCTGATCTGCACTAAAACCTCTGATGCCTGCCAACCGTGCAATAAGGAAAACGAATCAGGTTGCCAGAAAGACTGCTTGATGACTTGAGAGCATGTCTATACGAAGGTGCCTGCCCATTCTCAGTAAGTTCTCCTGATGAGAAAACTGCAGAAAATTTTAACAGTGGAGATAACTTAAATAAAAAAGGCAAGAGAGGGAGAATATTACCTGAACATATTGTTTAAATTGAAATAATTTTATCCAAAACCAAGTCTGGTTATGTCTGCCCCAACCAAATGATACTGTTTGTTTCATAACTTGGGTTAGTAAGAACACGACATCCCTCAGAAGTGATCCCTGATTCAGCTACCATCACCGCCATCGCAGTCATCTTGTCTACAAGTGTATGGGTCGTCTTCGGTCAGCCTCGATCAATGACTCAGAGAAAGAGCACTAGAAAAGTGGGCGACAATGTTAGGAAGACCCGACTACATACTAAGTGACTCAAACCGAAGTCTTCCAGCTACTAGGCTCGTATTCTTGTCACGATGCTGGTCTAGCTCTTTCTCAATCTAACTTCAATCTAAAGGCTTTAGAGTTTGCAAAGACCTACTATCTCATCAGAGCTTGGTAACAATCCTGAGAAGTAAATTGGGAAGACATCATGTCTGAAATATACAGGACACCTGGTGTCCAGGAATCAAATGATCTGTTCAAAGAAGCTGGGTCCAATGCCTGGTACTATCCAAGAGACATAAGTAACTGCTAAAAAATACTGTGTGCTACTGAAGGATGTCACCTTTAGAGTAATCACATCTGCAAATGAGTACAGTGCATCTGTTCTGCCTGCATTCTAGGGTTGATAACCACTCGCTATCTGTACTGCCTCCTTCCCAAGCATGCCCGCTCCTGCTGGGCCTGCACCCAGCCCCAGCATCTTCTCAGACACACCGTTTCAGGCAGCCCCTACCAAGTGACCGGCAGGGATCCACCCAGGTAAAATCTGCTTTCCTTTCTGTCTGACTCTCTTCACCACACTGTACTACATTTGTTCCTGACATACTTTCTTTGCTTTTGACTTGATATTTCTGATTAACGATTCTCACTTTAGTTCATGTTTGCATATATTGTCTTCTGCAAGTACCAGGATGCTGCCTGCCATCTCTCTCAGAACATCAACTGTAACGATTCTTATATAGTACGCACTCCAAGTGTTCTGAACTAACCTGAGACAAATGTATGGTATTTATGGGAAAATCTCAGGTTAAAAAAAAAATGACAACTGCTCTTGTTTCTGATTATGGTTTAGACCAGGGGGTAAGTAAACATTTTCTGAAGGGGGCCCTGTGGGTTGGTCAGGTGGTCTCTAACGCACCACTTGACTCTGCCATTACAGGGCAAAGCACCCACATACAGTGAGCAGATAAACACAAGTCTACACCCAATATGACTTCACTGATGGGCACTAAAATCTTAACTTTTTACAGTTTGCACACATCACAAAAAATGATGCTTCTCTTGATTTTCCCCCCAAATTGAAAATTATGAAAGCCATTCTGAGTCCACAGGCTGGATTTGGCCCACAGGCCATAGTTTACTGACCCCTGGCCTAGCTCTGAGGTTTTCAAAGTGAGAATTTCTGGTGGTCTGCAAGGTCCTTTCCACAAGTCCAACTAAGTGTAGGTGTGGCCAGACTCTTCCTATCATATATTCCAAGAGACGGAATAAAGAAGCAAATACAAGGATCCAGCTGCCTTCTGTTAAGCCAGAAATTGAGATTTGCAAAAATGTAAAACAACATCATTCTTCTCACTAATTCTTTATGTTTAGAAAATATATTATTCTATTTTAGATATTCATAATGATGTTTACGTTAACACGTAATGGGTTTATCATTGATTTTTTTAAAATGGACTCCTATTTTTTAATTCCTCAGCTTTGATTTCTGATAAGATAAATGTCAATAGCTACATAACCCATGTAAACCAAAGCTCTCTGGGGGTCCTCAGAAATTCTAAGAATGTAAAGGGATCTTGAGCCCAGCCAGTGTGAGAACTAACTGCTGACTGCAGCTGGCTGACTCATTCCTGCCGGTGCAATGGCCCGCACTTCCCCAGGCCCACCCACCAGACCAGCTGATTTCGGTCTGCAACTTCACCCTCCCCACCTAAGAGCTCCCTGGCGTTTCTCTGATTAGATCCTGATTTGGTAAAATTTAATCCCATGCAATTTACGTTCTTGCACAATCCAGCTGGTGAAGACATGGCGGTAATCTTCGTGAAACAACCTTCAGCAATGGGCAGACCACAAACACGCCTCAGCCTTTACTTTGCCAGAATGGGCAGCTTGATGCACCTATCTCTCCTTGGCTTGTATTTTCAAATCTTAAAAAAGAAATTATTGTAATTCCTTGCCTCCATGAGAACACACCTGAAAACAAACAGATTTTACTGGCTCCCTTATAAAATGGAGTCCCCCTGACTTGGCTCCCAGAAACCGTGGGGACCAGGTGCCAGCCGGCACCCCCACAGAAGCATCAAATCTAAAGAACTAACACCCATGAGACCTGGTGCAGGTTTAATCAATGGCAGTGCCAGCAGGAAGGCACTGGCAATCATACTTTGCAACTGAGGGATACACATCTTTAAGAGATGATTAATATTTTGCTTGTTCTGTTATTGCGATTGAAAAACTTTTTAAAAGAATGTTTTAGAAGAAATAAAAGGGAAAGTTGTCTTATTTCCAGTGTTACTATATGGGGGAATCTTACATAAGGAAGTATTTCTTTCAATATAAATTTACTTTGTCATAAGGTTTAACTGTCTATCCAAAGAATGTATACTGCTTGCCTAGGAACTTCTACCCCCAAATCTCCAATTTTAGAGAGAATTAAGCAACAGCTATGCTTTTCAACATTTACGATTCTGTTGAATTATATATTATTAACTAGAATGTGTTTCCCCAAGAGCACATGACTCTAAAAATTTTTATAGTTTCCTCTTATGGAATAGTAACTTTGTGAAAACAAAGAAGTAAATTTACACTTTTGGATATTTATCCTCCAATTTGCATTATAAAATATCTAAAAAATATCATGAATTATGATCAGATACTAAATCTGCCATAATTTGTTATTCTGGCTCCACCTAGTAACATGAGACACATTTGAAGGTATTTTGAACACCACCAAAACTGAGATTCACTCGCATCTTTAAGACCAGAAAGCCCCTAGCAAGTTATTAACTGTGTGAGTGATTACTGCCCATTTGGGGCTACAGTGTGAATTACATTAGAAAGATTTTGGTAGCAGTGACGTTCAGTGAAGAACAGAGAACAGACCTAAAACGTGGAGGAAATGCTTACTGTTTAAATCTACAGTAAAAGCAAAAGTCTCACCATGATTGCAAAACATTCCAAATTGTGAAACTTAATTTGTAAAATAGACAAAAGGCAGCTTCCTCAGTTATTTTTTGAGATCTCAGCACCAATTTAAAGAAAATGCTCATATTTAAAAGAAAGCCTATTTCATTCAAAATATGAATCCCTATACTTAGAACAAAGTTATAAATAAATCTGTATGTCATATCATACAACATTCCTCTTGTTCTATATGTAGGCAAATGAAGCTGATGTGATACTTAAGTTTTAAAAAACAGTTACTTGTTTCACTATTCAATTCTTTTAAGCAACAAAAGAGCCTTAAGCAGAAAAGTAAGTATTACAATTTATGCTAAGGTGAAAACAATCAAATTACACAAAACTGTTATGGGAATTACATAGAAAAAAGAAAACAAGGATATGTATACTTCAGTATGTAGAAAAGATGTATTGTTTCTGACAAATAGTGTCTATAGTACTTTTTATATAATAAATCATTTTCCCATTGTCATTTTTAAATCAAAATGTTAATTAAAAAAACTTGAGTATAATAAAGTTGACTAGGAAGGCAACAAATTTCGCAACCGCATGGAATTTACACTACCACGAAGACGGAAGGGATCAAGAGAATTTCAGTCCGTATTTGAGAAGAAAAAAATAGTCTAAGTAATCGTTGTTTCTACTATTCCAAAGCAACCACACTAGAATCAAAGAATAGTTATTTTAAAGCTTGGCACAGCAGTTTAAAATTTGAAAAACACCCCTGCTATTTTAACAAAATAGTTTTCAGGGGTTTTTTTCCCCCCAATTCCCCTCCTCAGCAGGGGAAAACACAGTGTAAATTTTCTTAGCACTTTGTGGAAGCTGTTGGCTTTCAGAAATGGACAGGCAGATTTGAACCAAAAGTCAGACAAAACACAGAACTGCAGCAACAATAAAAAGCCATTTAGAAAGAGGATCAAGCCAAGCAGATAAGCAAATGCTATAAAACCAGCTTTCTGGGACTGTTCACCAAGGCAGGCCCCCAACTTGGAAAAGCCGGAGCAAAGCAAAGCATGCTGACTCACATTGCTTCTTCAGCTCCTTCAGCTGTTGCTTGAACTGCACAAATTTCTCATTATTTTGAAAGTCTGCATCAGAATTCTTATTCTGTAAAGCCAAAAACTTCTTCTCCACTAATAATTTCAGATCCGGTATATTTTCTGGACGTTCTTCTTTTACCTGACAGAGACAATAAAATCATCTTAGTTAAATGTTAACAATGACTCAGTTTTGTAATATTATTTTTATCTCATTTCATTCAAATAAAAGTATACTGAGGAAGAAAACAGAATCCCCTCAATATAGAACCAAAGGAGGTTGGGACTTGTTCCCAGAATGGATTGCTGGGAAACAACGGAAGGAATCAGTCATCCTACCTACTCATTGCTTTCTTCTTTTCTTTTTTTGTTACATTTATTGGGGTGACATTGGTTAATAAGATTATGTTTCAAGTGTACAATTTTATAATACGTCATCTGTATACTGCATTTTGTCCCCATCGCCCAAGTTCAGTTTCCTTCCATCACCATATACTTGACCCCCTTTCCCCTCTTCAAGCTCCTCCCACACCGCTTCCCCTTGGGTGGTTACCACCCAACCACCTTACTGTTGTCTGTGTCAATGAGTGTTTGTTTGTTTTGTTTGCTCCTTTGTTGCCTTCTGTTTTATATCCCAATGAGTGAAATCACATGGTTCTTGTCCTTTTCTGTCTGACTTAATTTGCTTAGCATGATACTCTCAAGATCCACCCATGTTGTCACAAATGGCAGTCTCTCATCTCTTCGGATGGCTGAGTTGTGTTCCCTTGTGCCTTGCTCACCTGCCATCTCCTGACAACTGTGGAGAGAAAAGGCACACCGGCCCAGTTCTTGTGGCCTCTCCTCCCCAGAACCTGAGCATCACCACTTCTCCCTGTAACCCAGGTCTGCTCAGTCCCCTCCCCCACGCCCCATGTGGTTCCTCCTCCCTCCTTCTCACTACTCCCCATCTCTGGCCCATCTCTGGCCCGCTGTCTCAGTAGGCGAGTGGCTCTGACTTCACAAAAGATGTTGAGACTTTAACCTTGAACTTCACCATCTGCTGCCACAAGGAATAAGTGTCCCCTATCCTGTTGAAAGCTAGTCTCAATCTATGCTCTTGTTTTCCTTCCAACAGTTTATTATGAATTTTTTGAACACACAGAAAAGCTGAAAGAAACGTAATTCACCATTCATCTACGTTCTAGATGCCACAATCAATGACTTGCTATGGTGGCTTTACCATGTATCTACTCATCTACATCTCCCCGTCTACCCTCAACCTTGTTTTTAAGTTCACTCTGAATTCCCTCTTCTTCATTTCCTTCAGAACAAACTTTCCCTCTCTATAAGCCTTCCCCCCTCAAAACCTTTAAATTGGCTCTTCACACACATATTTAAAAACAAACAACCTTTTAAATCCCTGCCCACTCCCCTCAGCTACTCTCTCTTTATGTCTAGCTCCCTGCACAGAAAAAACCACCTGCTACCCACTGTTTCTACTTCCTCACGCTCAAACTGTATCCACTACAATCAGCTGCTGGCCCCACCACTTCTCCACAGTGGCTCTCCTCCAGGCCTTCATAATGGGTCCCCTGAATCACTGGCCTTTTCCTGATGCTCCCGCCACCAAGCAAAATTCGCCAAGCTTTCCGTGTGCCCTGATATGCCCCAGATTTCTTTCACAGCCCCAGTAATATCCCACTGCACTTACTCTTATGTTTCTTTTCCCTAGTAAAATGTAAACTCTTTGAAAGCTGTCTGATTTATCGCTGTGTTGCCAGCGCCCAGCACATACTAGGTGGTACTCAATATATTTCAAAGTAATTAATCTGATTTGCTCCAAATACACTTATCCATTGAAACCCACAATGTATCAACTGTTAATAATTATTAGGTGGGTATAAGATACAATTTCTGAACTGGAAGACAACTCAGGGATCATCTAATCTTGATATCTACCTTCTCCAATTTCATAAATAAATAAAATGACATAGAAAGAAGTTTAATTACTTACTTACTATTATTCAATTAGTTAGAGGCAATGCTAAGACTATAAGATAGATAGTAAAAGTTCTTGGTATTTCCTTGGCTGGCATAGCTCAGTGGATTGAGCATGGCTGTGAACCAAAAGGCTGCAGGTTCCACTCCAGTCAGGACACATGCCTGGGTTGCGGGCCAGGCCACCAGTAGGGGGCATGCAACAGGCAACCACACATTAATATCTCTCCCTTTCTTTCTCCTTACCTTCTCCTCTCTCTAAAAATAAATAAAGAAAATCTTTTAAAAATCTTGGTATTGATTCTAGTCAGTGGGATGGATATATTTCTGATCTCTTTGATTCTGAGTATCAATGTATGTAAAGTCAAAAGATTATCTGCAATAAATCTGCTTGATTACCCTTTGTCATAAAGAAAAAATTATATAATCTTTTGCTTAATTGCTATGCATTTGAGTTAGCTAAATCAAAAATGAAAATTTAGCATAAAGCCAACATGCCTAAATTTACACTTACAGTACAGAGAGAAGGAACTGGTTGTGCTCTCATCGTATTGGGGAAATTCAACCAATGCAGGGCCCACCAACAAAGAGAGTTATGAAAAACATGGAGAGGCTTTAACAAGTCTTACACACTATTAAAAATTTTAAATCAGTCCTGTAAGGCTAAAAAACCAACAGAGCTCAGTTTAGAAGAGAAGGCATAATGGCAATTTAATAATGCCTTATGTCTCAAGAATAAGAGCTATGATACATGGTGACTAGCTACTCTCTAACCCTACACCAGATAGAACAAGGTGAAACAAGTTCAAGATCATAGCACGAAGGGTTCAGGGTAGATAAAGAAAATAAATCTAGTTCTCAGAAAGAAAGTACAGTGTTTTTCTGGACTGATAAGGTAAAATTGACTCGCACTCACCTGAGATATTAATGGCAATATTATAGGAAGGCGTACAAATGAACTTTCTCAAGGTCTTTAATGCGTCTGAAATTACTTAATCCAGGGTGATCAGAGAATATCTGGTCTGAGTAGGTGGTCAGTGATGGAAATGTTCTTTTCCAACACAGTCTCCAACCCACTCAACATAATTTTCCAAGTTCACCTATAACCACTGCTGAGGGTTTGGACAGAGAAGGGAGAGGGGAGATGGAGGGTAAGGCATTTGAGGTTGACAACATGAAACCTGAAATATGACTAAGAAAACCTGAACAAATCAAATTTTAGCTCTCGAAGTACTTTTCCCCAGGGCCAGAACCTCAAGAGAACTGCTGTAAAACATAAATTCATGGCAGCACAAACCTTCTCTGGAAATCCGATGCTACAGTTGGCACAACAGCTACCATTGCGGAGAGAACTTACTGTACTCCAGCTAATAAAACGAGAGCCTGGAAAACTTCTAATTCATTATGTGTTTAAATCAATGCAGTAAATGGGGATTAACTATAATTTTAATGGTTTCTTGCTTTGTTTGTAGCTTCAAGAGAAATAGATACATAACCCCAAAAGGGAAATGAAAAAGCCATTCATTGGGAGCTGATCATGAGTGTTACTTAATCTGAAAAAAGGGAAGGACGGCCTTCTTTTCCTAGGACAAATTTAAAATACCTCAAAGGCTTTTGAGATGGGAGGAGAGGATCTAGTAGATCCTAGTCCAGCCCTTTCCTAAGGATAAAGCCCCTAGGTACAGGACCTAAACTCTCATTGAGTGAAAAGGCACTAGGTGCATTAGTTTGCTAAGGCTGTTAGGGGGCCACAGACAGTGTGGCTTTAACAACAGAAATCGTTTGCTCACTGGAGGCTGCAAGTCTAAGACCAAGCTGAGACCAGTAGGGCTGGTTTGTCCTAAGGCCTCTCCCTTTGGCTGAAAGATGGCCATCTTCTTCCTGTGTCTTCATGTGGTCTTCCTGCTGTGTGTCTGTTCAAATCCCCTCTTCTCATAGGACACTAGTCAGAGTGGATTAGGATTTATCCCAATGACTTCATCTCAACCTAATGACCTTTTTAAAAACCCTGTCTGAGGTACTGGGGATTAGGTCTTCAACACAAGAATTTGCAGAGGGCCGGGCACAATTCAGCACATGTGGGGGGAAACCCCCTAAAAAATTAGATTCTATCTTCTGGAGGGCGGGCCCCTTCGAGGACAGGCTTCCCATGCTAGACTAGTGTTCCAGGAACCCATCTGTGTCAGTGTAACAACCAGCAGTGTTGTGAGAGGTTGTGTTCTAGTTCGATGAATTTTTTTGAAGACTCTTCCAACTCACTCGCTCATTTCATGATGGGTGATTTATGAGCGCACCTGCCCACTGTGCACTGAGTGTTCAGCCGTTTTCAACCAAAACAGAATGACATTTGTGCCCCAACTGCCCTAGTCACCTGATCAGCCCCTGAGCCACTTTTTTTTGTTGTATTCCTGGATGAAAAAGTCCTCAAAGGGAAACATTTTGCTGATGTGGAAGAGGTATTAACAAAAAATCGCAGAAGCACTAAAAGGCATCAAAATCGACAAGTTCAAAAACTGTTTTGAGCAGTCCCTTTCTGAGCAGGGAAAAAAGTCTGGATAGGCATATGGCATGAAATGGAGAGTGTTTTGAAGGTAATGAAGTTTAAACATGTAAGAATAAATACTCAAATTTTTATAAATGAATTCTGGGTTTTTCGGGTCCCCCCCTCGTACACTAGGTTAATGATTTTAAAAACAAAGTCCTTAAGCCAGCTTATAGATGGTTATTCTTTATATTATTGTCATTTAAAAATGATAGAAACTGCTGAGAAGTACACTTTCAGACATCGTACCTACATAAGGAGAATTTCCTACTACCCCTGGGAGAGAAAAGGTTGAGTTTTTAGGACCACCCACTTACCCATCCAGCACTCAGTGAGTGCCCTCGAGGCGCTAAGCACACAGCTGACAGGACGGAAGACCAGAAACACCGACTGGGAACGGGTAGGGATAGCTCTGGGAGCCAGGCTAGCGAGTGGCCCTGATCTGAGGGGCGGCAGAAGAGACACTCAAAGGTTCCAAAGAGTAAAGTAATAATACTATAAGAATATTTTAAAAAATGATTACTGTGGTTAAAATATAACTCTAAGATATTCAATATTAAATACAGGCAACTAGTTAAATAGCATTCTGTTGGGAAACAAGGGGGCAATCCTGAGTTTCTGTTGAACATCTAAGTGGAGAGATCAAGTAAGTGGCTGGAAAGACATTTAAAATAAGAACAAGGGAAGAAAAAGAAGAGACATGTGAAGGGAACTCTGAAAGAAGCCAAGCAGGAAGCCAAGAGCGAGGAATGCCAGGGAAGAAAGGAAAAGAGAACATTTCCATACGGGTGATGCTTGTCCTCTGGGAGAAATGACACAAGACGGCTCAGAAGGTCCAAAAAGAGCGCACTGGGTTTAAAGGCTGGGCACTCAGTGCCGTGCACTGAAACTATTCGTCTGTCTCAGCCCAGCTGCCTGCGAAGCTGCTCTCAGGCGGGCATCACCCCACTGGTGTCCGGTCCTGCCTGCCGGACAGGAGGTGCTCACAGGACGCTCACGCAGGAGGGAGGGGCGGGGAGGCGAACGGCCGCTGCCCGGAGAGGAGCAGAGAGCAAGGGAGCTCCGTGTGAACGGATGAGTACATTCTGGCGGCACAGGAGGAGGAGAGACACAGCAGGTAGGTCGTGCACAAGAGAGAGCTAAGGGTACTAGTTTATTTGCAGAGAGGGGCTTGAAGGGAAGTTCACGTGATGGAGGGGAGAGAACACGGACCTCAGGGTCAGACAGACGTTGGTCCACCCTACGTATGGACCTTAGGCTAGGACAGTCCTGCTAGGCCTTCGATTTCTCTCACCTCTGAACCAGGCAGCAGGAATGCCAACTTCAACACTGTGCGGACTCAATTAAGTCACGTTTGTGTTTAACGCTGGCACACAGCAATGTTAAGGAAATTTTACTCTTTTCCTTCCAACTTGAGCACAGATGGACTGAGAAGAAGAGGCCACTGGGGAAACACCCGAACACTAGGGGAAAGCAACTTGCAGACTCCAGTTGAGGAAATCACTCAAGTGCTAGGGCAGAGGCTGGAGAAGGAAGAAGGAGATCCGCTGGGAAAGCATACTTGCCCGTACCAGGTGTCCTAAGTGCCTCCAAGGCTGGGCAAGCGAGGACCTGAGAAAGCCCCCAAAGGACAACAGGAAGTGGTGAGGACTGTGCTGAGCAGACGTGCAGGCCCCAGGTGAGAGGAAGCTGCCACACAGCTCTGGCGAGGCAGCCTGGTGAGACAGCAAGCCTTGTTTTTAAAGAAATGTTAGAAATCTAGACCGCTGGGAGACATTTTCTGGTTTTTAAAGCAATGTATAGTCTGAACGCTACATCAGCCTACAGGCCATGAATCTGAAACTCTGTTTAATGCAAAGAACATGTTTTGGACATAAAAATAAAAGTGCTCTCGTGATCCACAATATTTGTTGGGGGGCGGGTAGGAGGGTCTAGTGCAATTTCCAGACTTCTTTCTACTTTCAGGATGAAATGTGGTGCTTTAAAGCAAGACAGAGAGTAATGGAACAAGGAGAGGGGAGTAAAGGGTTCCATTTTGACATGCTGCGCCAAAGTGTTTACGATTAAAAACTCGGACTTTAGACTTAAGAGATTAAGAACAAGACTCTGCTGCTAACTGGATGACCTAAGAAAAGTCACTAAACGCATCTAACCTTAGTTTCCTCACTTGCAAACGGAAAAGAGCGTCAGTCTTCCCCTCACAGAGCTGCTAAGAGGAGGAGGTGGAGCGAAGCTGCGAGGCCCTGGGCGGCAGAAGGGCCAGTGACAAGCAGTGGGTCACAGAAGGGCCGGTGACGAGCAGCGGGTGCCGCTGTCAGCATCTGGTGTGTCTCCAGGGACGCTGGGTATCTGGGTCTGCAGCTCAGCAGACCGCCATGGAAACACCCACGTGGAAGAAAGCAGTCTGGATTTCAATGGAAACCTCGGAAATAAATGGGATTACCAAGGGGACCAAATACACAGAAACAAAAAAAGAACCAAAAATAGAACTCTGGAGACTACCACACTGATGAAGCAGCCAGAAGAACCTATAAAGAAAAAGTACATAAGCAAAAAAGACAACCAAAATAAAGTGTCCAAAAGTCTAGGAGAAACATTTCAAGATATGCAGAGGAGTCAAGGTAAATAGGACTGAGTAGGGTCCCCTGGACTCGGGGACTGGGTCCCTGGGGACTTTAGCGAGAGCAGAGGAATGCACGAAGTGCTGACTCCAAAATACCCAGGTCTTTGCTTAGTGAATTGTTTCAGGAAGACGGAGCAGTGACTGGAAAAGACACACAAAACCCCCCAAGTTCCAAGAATTCTCCAACTGCTCAGCTTCAGCTCAAAATCACTTGTAAATGGTTAGCTACATTCAACTGGACTGAACGCTCCCGAGACCAACATTTCTCTCACATCAGCAAGGGGAACCTAGTCAACGAGCTGACTGCCAATCACCGAGGCCCGCCTCCGGTGGCCCTGTCTTTATGAGCAGAGCCTGGTTGCTTTTAGGAGTGAAACTCCTGGTTGCTTTTAGGAGTAATGGCAGAAACAAAAGGCAGCACTCGGTCCTTACCCACGGTGAAAACTACAGATTATTTTCAACGTGCTTCAACCTAAAATTTTAAATATTTATATGATGATGATGATGATGATGATGATACGCCTTGTTTCTTTCAAACAAGGCTGTATACACATGCAATTACACAAAGTGTGTCATTTTATTGCCACAGGGCAAAGTCAAGGTCTCCTCCTTCAATTATCATTATTGCCTTGCAGCCACCATCTCACCGGGCCGGGAGATCGCAGGTGCTAAGGATATTAGTGGGCTGAGTCATTCACACACTTATGAATCATGTGAGAATCTAGTAGAAAATCAGTCATTCTTGTAACTGAACCAAGACTCAGATGAATCTACTCTCTCCAAAAGAGCCACTGTTAGATGGTTGGTTCCCAAAATAACACACACCTGATGATTTACACTTCGGAAATCACAGCCTTTAGAAGTTTATTACAGGTACATAACAGTGATGAGCCTTTGGCTTTGTGTCCTGCTCAGCACACTAAGTATTTCAAGTTCTAAGTCACAGTCAGCTTGACTACGGCTCCAGGAACAGCTTTCATGCTGGGAGTCCAGAAGAAATTGCCTCAGTGTCCTAGAACATTCACTCAACAAATATGTACTGAGTCCCAGTTGAGTACCAGGCACTGAGACACTTGGGTAGCTGGCCCAGACCTGTGACACATCACCAACCCAACTGGTCATGCACAGGGTAAATTTATATAGGCCAACGCCGTCTCCACCTTCACATGGCAAAAAGCTTGGTAAAGTTTTTATTGAAAGGCAAGTCCAGGCTAAGAATCATTATGCTTCCAGTGGCTCTAACCTAATTGCATGCATTTACATATAGAGACACATTACATTTTCTATAGAGTTTACTACACTGCCTTTGCCCTGTTTTATTTCATTTTACTTTTTTAAGTCACACACGCTAATGATGGCCAGCACAGATCACGCCTTCATCTCATGCCAGTTTCTGTTGCCCGTTGCACAATCGGCCTTGAACCCTAGTGGACCCAATTCTCTACAGTTGACTGAGTTTCCCAGTGCCATTATTTGGTTTGACCTCTGACAAAACACTTCAGAGAAAATACTTCCTTGTTGAGCATTATGACACATCCAATGGGCTTCACGGCTTGCCAAGGTGTTGTGACACACTATTAGGGAGCCGTGGCCGACAGACCTGAGAAGATCTTTCCCCACCAAGCCTTTCAGAAGAAACATGCTGAGAACGAGTAAACTTAAACATGTGTGAGGGGTGCTCTAGGTCGAGTTCGAATGGGCCACTCCTGCAGAACAGGCCACTGACAGATGGCAGTTCAAAGAAGCCACCTGCCATCTACGTGCATCTGTTACTAAACACGTATGTGTTGGAAACCACTCCAATAAACTCCTCACGGCACCATCCCTACTGCAAGGTCAAGGCAAACAGGAGTCACCTCCTTACACAGAGCACAGCATTAAGACTCCCTTATGGGGGCTGG
The DNA here is from genome assembly GCA_004024845.1 of Tonatia bakeri. NCBI lineage: Eukaryota > Metazoa > Chordata > Mammalia > Chiroptera > Phyllostomidae > Tonatia > Tonatia bakeri. The sequence continues at coordinate 126,790 of PVIA01003652.1, read as the reverse complement.
GGAGGCTGGTAGAAATGACACACTGCTGATTCTGCCTCTAGTTTTTCTTTGTTTTGGCAGAATTCATAGTCATATGCACTGTTTATTTATTCATCCATTTGATACATGTTCACCAAATGCCTGCCATGCACAGGCACTGTGGTGGGCACCGGAGACGCGATCTACACAGACGAACCCGGCCCCTGCTGTTCTCATGGGCTTTGGGATCTGGTGGAGGAAACAAAAATGATCCAAACGGTCAAAGAAATACACCAGCACCAACTGTGATAAATGCTGGGAAGGAAACGTATTGGATGCTAGGAGAACATGTCACAGCGTGAATGTTTAGGACATCACGTCATAGGCAATCTTGTTAAGCACTGTTCGACTGAAACACAGGCCAGGCTATGGGGAGAGATGGTGGGACGAGGCTGGCTGTTGTTACTCACAAACACTTGCACAGCACCTTTGATCTGCGTGGGTCACAGCCGTACACACACAAGAACCACTATCTCAATTTTACAGGTGTGAGCAGTGGGCTGCTCACAGCAGTTAAGCATCTTGCCCAAGGTCATACTGAGTCACTGACAGATGGTTTCAACTCATTCACACTCCCTTTCAACTTAATTTTGCTTTGTATGTGCTTCCAAACAACAACTCAGAATAAACTTTTAGAGCCCATCTTAATCTTATGAAAGCATACTTGATTTCAAGCATACCTTCTCCAACTTCAGTGGTCACCTGTTGTTAGTTCTACAATGAAAAAACACTTATTTTGAACTTGAAATTGACTTTCCTGTCCCCCATGCCCCTGTTATCCCTGTCATCCACAGAATTACTAAATGTCTTATTTCTCATTATGGGATCTCACTCAAGACTTTGCAATGAAAAATGTACAGCAATAGGTGGACATTGGTGAGACTGACTCGTCTTACCAAGTCCCTCCCCCGCATTATCCAGAAAGATGACCTTTCAGAATGCTGAGTCATCTACTGAAGAGTCACTTCCAGTGCCACCTGGGAGATACCACCTCACGAGATTAGAGTGATATCCCATGGGGTGTTTGTAACCAGTGAATAATACATGACATCGCTGCTCCCATAGCCAGAACACGTGGGCCTGGGCCTCGGAAGCAAGGGACAAAAGTAGAATTAGCTACACATCTCCTCCTCCCCCTCATACACCTAATGACCAGCTTGCATTTTTCCACACGGTTGCAACTCCAGTTCTGCTGGTTTAACAGTCTCAGTGCCCAAGAGAAAAATGATTTCACTAAGGGACTCAACAATGCCTCCACTGATTTGAAAGCTTAAGCTGCAACCCTGCAATTTTGAGCTCCTCATGACATTCAACAGACAGACAAAAAGTGAGGTTACAGAACTGGCTGGGGCAATGAATCTTCCTTATCAAGGGTAAACAGGGCAAGAAAAGGGAGGCGTGTGTCCGAAACTGGGAATACCTCCATGTCTACCAGTAAAAGACAAAGGAAGTCAAAAACAACTCCATATAGACAGGGCCATCCAGAACACAGATACCTGAAAAATGAAAGCCTAGATGGTACAGTCAGATAAAAGCCTGCATCGGCTCGGAGTTGGCTGAGAGCTAAGAGAACATGAATAGTGGAGTGGAGAGAGGGAATTAAAAATACCAACCCTGTGTTCAGGACCAACAGCAAAAGCGAAGACTGAGTATCCATTCTTCTTTTGTCCTTGGTCTGACATGCACATACTTGTGTTTTTAACTGTTTCTCCCTTCCCCTTTCTCCTACCATTTTTTAAAAAAGATTTTATTTATTTTTAGAGAGTGGGAAAAGGGAAGGAAAAAGAGAGAGAGAGAAACATCAATGTGTGGTTGCCTCTTGCGCACCCCATACTGGGGGCCTGGCCCACAACTCAGGCATGTGCCCTGACCAGGAATCGAACCAGCGACCCTTTGGTTCACAGGCCCACACTCCATCCACTGAGCTACACCAGCCAGGGCACCATTTTATAACAAGGGAATTGGTGGTTCATTAGTTACAGAGTGCCATTATGGAACAGTAATGAAAGTAACAAGCCTGGCCCACATATCCTAGACTTGGGAACAGTAACTGAGAAGATGTTGCATTTCCCCGCTTTTGTGGAAAGGGAGGGCATGTTCTTCACTTTTATGAGATAGCTGCAAGGTTAGTAGGAGCATTTGTTGTTGTCACTTTGCAAATTTAAGTCTGGAAGAAAAGTGGATGCTACAGAGGTTGAGTAGCCAAGCTCACCAGTCGAGATCTTTGCACACCTTTCCAACGTTTGGGGAACACCCACCCTGTGAATGATACCTCACTGACAGGAACCAGAAATTCGCTTTCGCAGCCTCCCTTGCAGCAGGAACACACACATGTCACCTTGGCCCTTTGCCTGTGGGACTATAGTACAGAAGGTGTCAGTACAGCTCCTGAAACCAGATTACCAAGGGATTTAACCTCACACTAGCTGTGTAACATTGGGCAAATTACTTAATCTCTTGGAATCTCAATTTCCTCTACCCAAATCATAGGGTTATCATCAATATTAAATAAATTAGTGCATTTAAAGAATGTTAAACTTTGAAATCCAAATACAGTAGCTACTAGCCACATGGGTTATTTAAATCTAAATTAGCTAAAATTAAGTCAAATTAATAATTCAGTTCCTCAGCCACACTGCCACGTTTCAAGTGCTCAGTAGCCCCATGTAACCAGTGGCTACCTTTCTACTGTGTAGCTACGGAGCTTCCTTTACCGGAGCAAGTGCTACCGGAAAGTACTGACTACAGACTACTTCCTGGCCCTCAGGAAGCACTCAGATGAAAGTTGCTGCTATTATTATCACTAGTATTGTTATTGCTATCATTATTTTACATTACATCCTCAGAATTTATTTATTTTATATCTAGAAGCTTGTACCTTTGACCACCTTCCCCTAATTCCTCCCCACCCCCACCCCTCAGCTCCAGCAACCACAATGTCGTCATTATTATTGCAATAGCAAGTTTAAGATATAGCTGAACTTAAAAATCTGGTGAAGGAGCTAGACAAGTAAAAAGCAATTAAATGGAGTCTGATAAGAATAAGCAGCAGTATCAATAGCAACAGCAGCTTTCAATGTACAGTTTAGTTTATTATGGACAAGTTACCCAGCTAAGCACTTCACATGGATTGCTTTATTTAATCTTCCCCATACAACCCAGGAAGTTCAAGAACTAACACATCCCTGTATTACAGGAAATCGAGGTTTAAGAAGAGGTCTAACTCCAAGCTCATCAGTGCTGGGCCGGGACTTGCACTGGCAGGTCTGTAACGAAGTCTTCATCTTCGCCACTACTTCGCAGTCACCGAGTATTTGCTGCCCACCTCCTGGGGGCCAGGCTCTGCTCTAGCTGCTGGGGGTACAGCAGTCGACAAGAGACTGAGTCCCCGCCCTCATGGAGCCTGTGTTGTGGTTCAGAAGAGCAAGAAGAAAGGATGTAATCAGCCAGATGGTGATGAGTGCTGCGGACAACAGAACAGGGTGGGGGCAGGTGAGCTCTTCTGTGATGGATGGCCAGGGAAGGCTCCATTCACTGAGAAGGTGACATCTGAGCAAAGACCTGAAGGAAATTAAAAAGGGCAGGGGAGTGGAAAGAGGTGCGGTCAGAAGGAAGAAAGGGGTGAGGGTGGGACAGACCATGGAGGCCCTCTGTGGCCTTCAGCCTCTCCTCTAAGAGAGGCGGGGAGGGTTTGAGCAGAGGAGGGAGAAGATCTTTCTTTTTGAAAGGAGCACTGGCTGGTATGCTAAGAACAGATTTGAGGAGAACAAGCAAAAGCAAGACACCAGTTAGAAGCAGGACGCCGGTTAACAGTCTGCAGCAGTCTCACCTAGGCACAGGTGATGACGGCATGAGTTAAGGTGACAGCAGAAGTAGGAAGAGGAGGCCCGACTTTAAACACACAGTACTTTAAAGGGAGAAACAACAGGGCTTTTCGATGGACTGGATATGGGCTGTGAAACAGTTAAGGAACTTAAGACAACTCTGGTTTGTCCTGACTACGTGAAAATAGTACAGTTGCCATTTTCTGAGGTGGGAAAGTCTGGAGGAATGGCTGGTTCTGGAGAAAAAAAGAAGAGTTGAGTTTGGGAAGGCTGAATGCAAAAGATCTATGGGAATGAAACAGAGTGGAAATGAAAAAAAGAGAGTTGTATATCTGAGGCTTGGAGAGAAGATACGGTTATAGCTGCAAATGCTATGAGAAATGATTCAGTACCTGGCATTATAACAGCACATGGGTGACACACTTGGTGGACAGACTGGGTGAAGGAGGGAGGGCTATTAAAACAGAGGCTGTTCTAAGTCTGTGAGGGGTAGGAAAGAGTTACCTATCTGAAAGTGAAAGATGGACACATAGTAGAAGGAATACTGTGTGCTAGGCCAGGGGCAAGGGAACATTCCAAGAACTAGCATAAAACAGTGGTAAAAAAGAGAAGACAGAATTAAGCAGGGGAAGTTTTAAATTATTCCTGAGAGCAGTTATTCCCCACTGGACGGTAAAGTTATAATAAAGGCGGACAACATAATCAAATTTTCAATTCAGAAAGATCTCTTGCGCTACTAGAGAGAAAACATTATAAGAGTGCAAAACTTAAATAGATTTTACTGCGACGTTCAGTAAAAAAAGAGCGGGTTGGGGGACGGAGGGGGAAAGAGAGAGAGAGCTCACACACATGCAAAACTTCATGCAGCAAACTCGCTGTAAAAGACCAGACGTTGTGAAAACAGGGGCGAGGGGCAAACTGGAGAATCAGTAACATTTGGTGATGGAATGCGAGACACGAGGAGCTTTAAGGAGTAAGGATGATAAACCAAGTTTCTGATGTGGGAAACTGGGTGAATGGTACTGCTGCTTATTAAGTCACAGGATCCCAGAAAAAAACAAGAGGAAAACTTCTCTCTGGGACACGCTGAACGTAAAGAGCACACTTAGGTAGAGAGGCCAAACAGATGACTGAATTCATGTGTGTGACTCTCGGGTGAGCGACCTGGGACGGAAGGAAGGACTTGGGACTCAGCACGTAGACACAGCCAGACAAATTACAATCACAGATGCCAGTCTGCAGAAAAAGAGTGCAGTGGGAGAAAAGAATCAAGAGCAGGCGAGAATACCGAGACATAGTGGATGGGAAGATGAAGTGGTGTCCACCAAGGAGGCTATGGGCAAGTGGCCGGAGCTGGGTGCGTGGTGGTGTCACAAAAGTCAGGGCACGTAATTCAGAGAGAAGGGCGTTTTACACAGCAGTAAAGTCAAATGGGAGGACTGAACATCACCCTCTGGGGTTTTTACTTGGCGTGTAACTTCAGGCAATCAGCCTCAGCTTCCTATCTACCCACGAGTGCTCTATTGTCCACAGCCTGAGTTGTTGTGAGGCTACCTGGGGATGCAGATAAAGTACTAAGCACATGCTGGACACACTAATTAAGCACAAAAATAATGCTCTGCTTTCATTACTGCGTATCTTGTGTCTGCCAAGCAGACCCGAGAGGCCAGAAGAACTGGGGGTGACGGTACGAACTGCATGGTACCAAAGAGGGAAACTGCAGTTTGAAAAGGCAACTGGGAAAAAAAGAACTCAAATCTTTCCTTTCTTCCACCTCTCTCCCAAAGTTTCCTTCCTCCATCCGAAATGCGGTTATCAATGCACAAATTCCCCAGAGTATGTCAAAGGGGCCTGCTGACCAGACCTTTGAGCCAGGAGTCACCATGAGTCTGGGACAGAGATGCCATGCTCTTAACGAAGGCAGCTTCACCTCATGAGCAGCCCACAAACAAATGAAGCGATGTTCTGTAGAAATTATTCTATCGATTACTGATTTCAAAAGTTCTTCCAACAGTTTTTGAAATGATAGGCCAAGTAATGCTCATCAAATGAAATATTCTAACTACCTGATTAAGGAGACCTTTGGACAACCAAACTGACTTTCAGGTTAGTTTCAACACTGGCAAGACGACAGTCACAAAGAAGTTTCCCAGGAGGCATGTCCTTTCCCATTAAGAATTAAATTAAGGGTCCAGCCCTGTCTTTGTGCGAGTGTGTGCAGAAGAGGAGGGTGCATACACCTGGTGCTATCTAGCCTGGAGAACGCAAAGACCTGGGAGGAGGGTGCACTGCTAAGTATCATGGAAGCCCCTTCTTCTAGAGCATTCTGGTCCAGGAAGACGAGACTTCTGCACCTGGGACCACTGGGAAGCCCCTCCAGCCACTCCCTATGTCCCATGTCCTCCCTGGGTCCTCCAGGATCCTAAAAACCAAAAGAGCAAATTTGCCATTTCTGTTGTAAACTAACAGAAAACCTATTTAATGTGACTATAGAAACTGAAAATAATATAAGCAAGATCTCTACTCTGCAGATTCTGTGTTCTTCTCTCAATCCATAAGTTACCTTCTAACACTCATAGGTGTGCTGAGGATTCTGGTAAATATAAGTCCAACCCCTCATGTTCATACCATGCCGCACATCTATAACACAGAATGAGGGCACGCCAAGGACAAGAGGCTAGCTCTTTCCCTCAGTGATCACGTCTCACCCACACAATAAACACTATGGAATTACTAACACTCCAGCAGTTTATTAATGCCCCTTATCCTTTACCTGCTCTATCCACTCCTGCCCAGCAGCCTATCAAATTCTCTGATGTTACCTTCTCTATAATTAACACGGCTTCCTCATATTTGAAATTACTTCCCACAACCAGAGCTATCGAATTGCCTTTCGCCTTCCAATTCACTTCCTATGAGAAAGAGTTCCCGACTAAAGGACAATGAACTCTACCCACCACTGACCTAGTCAAAATTCCAATGGACCACAGGAAAACGAAAACAGTAAGCAAAACAAAAACTGCTTAGGTGCTTCATAGTTTATAGAGCACTCTTTAAAATATAATTGATAGAACTTGATTCCTAGACACTTTTTAAAATAATTTCTATACCCATATTTTTTGGACCATAAGACACACCTAGGTTTTAGAGGAGGGAAATAGGAAAAAAAATTTTGAAGCAAAAAAATGTGGTAAAATATTTAATAACATTAAAGACATAATATTTCACCAATGTAAATGTAAAGCTACACTCGGACTATAAGACGCACCCCCTTTCCTCCCAAATGGGGGGTGCGTCTTATAGTCCAAAAATACGGTAATTTGATTCTTGTTGCCCAGGGAGATTAAATAACTTCCTTGAACCAAACACCAAATAGGTGACAGAGTCCCAAGGTGGCCACCAGGTCTGAAAGCAGAGCTAATACTATTTCATAAGGCACTGTAACATTAGAGCATTAAGCCAGCTATTGTGTATTCACCTACATTTCCAGACCGGGGGGCCACCCTGTAAATCCCAGAGCTAGCCATAACCCATTTCCCTGGACTCCCCCATACCTTTTACTCTGGAATGCTCAAGAAGGCAACAGTCAATGGAAAGTATCACCTTAAATTGGAATGATACATTTAAAAATTTTTATAAACCAGCTTTCACATTCTGATCTCTAATTCAATGTCAAAACCACCTTGTGCATGGAGATCAAAGGAGGCAATTAACATTTCTCTACTGAGTGAAGCCTCACTTGCTGTGAGTCACGAAGTACTTGCCTGCATCATCTTTTACCCCTTGCAAGGGCCCCATGCAGCACTGTCCTCTTTTTACAGGTACGGAAACCGAAGGTTTTGAGAGGCCAAGTCACTAGCCCAACGTCACACAGTTAGGCTAGGCCTTCTGATCCCAACGGCAGTGTTCTACTACTCCAGTGAAATACTCCTCACACGTTCCCTAAAATGCCACACACTGACTTATCACTCCCTTCCTCCACGGAGAGACGTGTCCCTCGCTGCTTGTAAAAGCTGATCGTGAACAAACCTGCAGGCTAACCTGGCGAGGTGAAGAAAGTCACCCTGCCTGAGTTAGCTGAAGACAGCCTAGAATACTGACTGGCACAGAGCAAGAACTAGAGAAACGTTAGGGAGGCTTACATCATTACGAAAGGACTTAAACACTTTAACAAACATAAACACAAAACATCACATTAAAACTAGAAAATTCGTTCATACTCATACCACTGCCACTTTTAAAACATACCACAAACCAAAAGTTCTCAAAGGGTCAATGACACTGGCTCTCCTAAAGTTTTGCCTCTTTCTAATGTAACAGTTCTACGTAACAACATTCTTCTCCTCAGGGAGTTCTTTACTGCTAACACAACGCACCCCTTACCATGTCTAATAGGTGTGAGGAGTCACTTTTCATTTAGACTGTATGTCCCAAACCTTTGCCTTTTGGAAAATTACAGTAAGCTACGTACAAGATCGAAAGCATACTTTACAACTGAAACTGGACGGAAGTATTCTTAATCCCAACTGAAAACAGAGCCAACAAATCATGTCTGTCTTGAGGCATGGAGATGTCATGAAAAGGGCCTTGACTCACAGGTCACAAGGCCTCGGGAGACTAAGCACGTCTCTGCCCCTTCCTGAGGCTCAGACTCCAGGAAACCTGCCTCACCTGGCTCGGAAGGTTACTGGGATCCTTAAGGAGATCAGGGATCCAAGAGGGCTCCTTCCCCCTCACCTGGCACAAAAGAGTGGGGTTCAGACGCTCAGTTAAGGCACCCGGGGACTGGAGTAGAAACGGATGACATTTCCGAATCTGGTTCAATCGAACGATCGAGGACCCCAGGCAAACAGCAAATCACCGGGAGGCCAGCAGAGAACCGAACTCACTACCATGCAAGTCTAGGCTAGCTCCTCTAGAACATTTAGACACCATGCTGATACCTATACTATAAATGGGCTTTGTTACAGTTTCATAGAAACTGGATTACGATGAACTACTTATGATTAAATCATTGTTAAAATTTATTTTTTAACTTAGCCTGGAAACCTAGGCCACTGAGTGTTATTTCTCTGGGAAACTATTCCGTGACTCCATCCAGCAATCCAACACTGGGAGCAGGCTTCTCTTTCCAGGGCCCTGAGCCCACAGAGACACAAGGACTCCCCTTGGATCCTCCGTGGCAGATTCAAGAACTCACTTTCACTCTCGGTCCTGTGGCCATTCAGATATGAGATGTTTGATGAGGACCATCAGGATACAACAACTACATAAACATCTTTCACTTTTCTGGTCATATTCCTATTCATAATCTCATTTTATCTATAATTACCCAGTGAAGTGCCCAGGACAAATACTACTATTACTCCCATTTCAGAAATGAGGAAGCTGAAGTACAAAAGTTAAGCAACTTGTCCAAGGTCAAAGCCTGGGAAGACAAGGAGCAAAAGCCAGATCTTTATTTCCCAGCCCAACACTCTTATCAATCAAACAACAAAGGCCTAGAAAAGGGGAAGGAGGAAGTAAAGGTAATTGCAATTTATTTAGACTTTAAACCAATTTTGTCTGGCTTTGTGAATTTTCATGTATTTTCTTCTTCACTGTCCCCTGATGAGTTAGTCACTAAAACCATCATATCATAAAGTGTAAATTGTATTAAATTATTTCCTCATTATTATATATAGATGTTCAACTTTCAAGTGTTTCATAATAAAATGACTCAGGAACTAAGCAAGCCCAATCTACATTAGTCACTTGTTGAACGGTTACATGACACTCATGCAGAACTCTCGGGAGGTGGGCGGAAGACAGAAATAAACATTTACCAAAAAGATGACTAAATTAAAGACAAAAAGTGAATGTAAAACGTCCACCTTTTTCCTGCTAGTTTAAGCTGTGGGGTGGGAGAACCAAGGTGAAGAAACAAGACACGAGGCACCTGTCACCCTGTTTTCTGAGCGTGGGCAGTGCAGAAGAGTTCGCCGACTTAGACCAGCGCAGGGGGGACGTTTTTGCGGTAAGGGGAAGAAGTTAAAAGTTAACAGGACAGAACACTAAGACTTCGCCTCTACATAGCACTTTTACCTCCCAAGTGCTTTCACATACATTATCTCACTTTTTAATCAAGAAATCACTCTGACAGAGATAGGGGCAGATATAACCAAGTTCATTTTGCAAGTTTGCTTAAGGTCACACAGCCCTTCAGTGGGCAGGTATAGAAGAAAACTCAGTCATTACATTGAACATTGACACCAATTTACTGCTATAATGGGATCACACACACTTCACATTATAAAGGCAAAGCACTTTAAATACAGAATCTGGCAGAGCAGTTCTACTACTATTATAGAAGAGGTGGTAGAACATATTCCACTTAAGTCTACATTATTTATAGGTGCTTTAAGCCATGGCTTAAGAATTTCTAAAAAAACAAAAACCCCAAAAAACTAAGCACACAATGTTTGTGCTGAGACTTTTAAAAACACAGTGTAACCTTAGGCATCAAATTTAATGTCTGAATTTGCAACTGGTATTTGCTCTAAGCACACCCAGGAATTAGTCCATTTAGAGTTCCTATTTAGCATTTCATGTGCTTTTTGGGCTTCTGTTTCATGTTGGGGACAAAAATAAACCTCTGGGTGATAGAGAGTAACCTGATGGGCAGAGAGGGTTTTCTTCTTGCTACCAGCACCATGCCAAGAACTGCAAATAGCTGAGGCAACTGGAAGGCAGTCTGTGAGACCTCTGATGTCTGGAAATCAACCATGTGATGCAATCATCTTAAACTACTCCTGGATATGGTTTCCAATTTTAAATAACACTGACTTGGTCTTTCTAAACATCACTTTCTATCAGAAGATAATTAAATGACTATTTGAAGATGAAATAAAGGATAGAAGAAATAATTAAAAGCTGTTCATGACAACAAATTGCATTACTCTAGCCCATGGTACTGGTTCCCCTCAAGTTTTTCCTCTTTCTAACGTAACAGTTCCACATAACAACATAAGCATTCCCACTATTCTAAAAAATACTATATTATGTGACATAAACTTTCCTGGGGGGTGGCAGGGTTGAGAAAAAAGCCAGAGAGAAATAGAATTCAAAAAACTCCATTGGCTAAAGTATCAGGTTGGCCACGATACAACACAATGAAAGACGCAGGGTCACTATGACCAGAAGCCTGATGCTTTGAGAGACAGGGAATAAAAAGAAACCCGCCCTTCTCAGCCACAGCTCCCAGGGCCTTGGCTACACTTCAGGACCGAAGGGCTTTTCCTACGAGCGCACCTGCACACGCCCTCGGGGCTGGAGAACACACAGTCCCCGGTGCTCTTCCCGCTGACACCCCTCCCATTCTTTCACTTGCCAACAACTGAGACTTGCGTGTTTGAAATGCAGCTGACAACTCACACACGACACATCGGAGGAATAAATCCAAAGCATTTTTCTCTCCCAACGTTTTTTGAAAGGGTGCTACTAATAACGTACACAAACACTACTTAAAGATGGAAATGTAGCTCAAGAAATATTTCTATCTGTGCACGTGTTATTATTATGCTCTTTATTGAACTATCTGCTCACATCTTTTAAGTAATTTTCCTTATATTATCTAAGAAAACATCAAAAATTATTCTTGAATTACCAAAGTTTTTACTTAGTTGTCTGATTCTTATCTAGTATGACCCCAATCCCCCAATCACCATTAACGAGCCTTTGTTAAAAGGCGTAATCTCCTTCTCAACCTACAGACTTAAGTAGACTTACTGATCAGGGGACTTCAAATCCAACTGGCCAAATGCTATGCTGCTCGGTGGCCTCTGCCCTGGCCTAGTCGGCATATTCTGCCCGGTCCCTTCTGGTTAACAACACTATGAACAGTACTAACTTCCTGCCAACACCAGAAACTCCTTGTAAAGGAAGAGGCCCTTCCTTCCAGCTCTCAAAGAACACTTTCTGGCCTTTCTCCATTATTTCTTGCTGCCTACTCTACTCTCCAAACTTGAACTCAAAAAATTCCCTTTCAGATACTATTTAAATTTGATCACAGCAAATGACTTTTCCTTAACAGGACTCTGGGCAATTTTACAACTCCGTGTGACAGAGCAGTTTTAGGTGCTTCCGTGCTATCACCTTCCTCGTCGCCAGGACTCGATGGCCTACGCTCGGATCCCCGCTTTAAGAAGAAACAGAGGCTCAGAGTTAAAGTGTAGAAAAGCTAGAATTTAATCAGAGGCTCTTTTCCCTTATTCTGAATTTCTTAAACACATTTTTATTCTCTCTGACAATCTGCTTTCACTGTTAATACTATTTTGTGTACACACACCAAGAGGCTTTTGTTTCTTCACTGGACTAAGCATGCTATTGGCACTAACTCAACAACTTAATTAGGAGATTAATAAACCAGCAACTGCTTTCCCTCCACACTTTGAAAATGTGCTCAATTTACAGTGAACAGTAACATGTGTTGATCCATTTCCCCACTCAATCTATATCCCCACCGCCCTTCTACTGCTGCTTATACACTACGTTCAATGTCAGAAATAAGCAGGAGTTTGCTGCATTAAAGAGCATGCACATCATTTAAATAAGTCAAGTCATTAGCTGCCGGGATTGCCTGGTGCCAAAGAGACCAGGGTGTTTAATGATATTGGCACCCCAGTGCCTAAATGGAGTATTGTGGTAGACCAGGCCTCTCAAAGGTCTGTAGGCTTTTCCTGCTCACACTGCTGCTGTGTCCCCTTCTGCCTCTTCTGTAACCCTCTCTTCCTTTCCTCGAAAACATTTCCTTCTCTCTGCTCTTCTGAATGAATGCTCCATACAGGGGTCTCATACGCTCTGAACAGAGACTCTGCCAGCCAAGCAATGATTGCACATTTTTAACAAACTTTTCCTTCCTCTTTTCACTGCTGGAATAATGAGCATACTGTATTTTGCAGTGTATAATGTACACTTTCTTTGTCTGAATTTAGAGGGAAAATTAAGGATGCTCATTATATGTGGGTAGCGCTAAACTGTGGGTGTGCATTATGCACGGGAGCATGTTATACACAGCAAAAATATGTTAGTCTTTCCAGAGGCCTAGCCCTTTCCAGATGTTGTTGTTCTTCTTCCACTTCGTGTACTTCTTCCTCTTCCTCTACTTCTTGTTCTTCCTCTTCCTCTCCCCTTCTTCTTCTTTTTAAATAATGGTTACCATTTATTGAGTGCCTACTATGCACCAGTTGCCATACTGAATGCTTTACATATATTCTTTTTATTGTCACTCTATCACAGTTGTCCCAATTTATCACCCTTTGCCCTCTTCTGCCAGACCACTGTCTGCCCCACACCACTGTCCATGTCCATGGGTCATTCATACAAGTTCTTTGGCTAGACCCTTCCCCTGCTTTCCCCCATTATACCTCTCCCCCCTTGCTCTGGCCGCTGTCAGTCTGTTCCATGTTTCCATGCCTCTGGTTCCATTTCACTTGTTAATTTACTTTGTTCATTAGATTCCTCATATAAGTAAGATCATGTGGTATTTGTCTTTCACCAACTGGCTTATTTCACTTAGCATGATAGTCCCCAGTTCCATCCATGCTGTTGCAAAAGGTAGGAGTTCCTTCTTTCTTTCTGCTGCATATTATTCCACTGTGTAAATGTACCAGTTTTTTTATCCATTCATCTACTGATGGGCACCTAGGCTGTTTCCAGCACTTGCCTATTATATATAGCACTGCTATGAACACAGGGGTGCATAGGTTCTTTTGAATCAGTGTTTCGGGATTCTTAGGGTATATTCCCAGCAGTGGAATCACTGGGTCAAAAGGCAGTTCCATTTTTAGTTTACTGAAGAAATTCCATACTGTTTTCCACAGTGGCTGCACCAGTCTGCATTCCCACCAACAGTGCACTAGGGTTCCCTTTTCTCTGCATCCTCACCAGCACTTGTTGTTTGTTGATTTATTCATGATAGCCATCCTGACAGGTGTGAGGTGATATCTCACTGTAGTTTTAGTTTGCATCTCTCTGATGGCTATTGATGTTGAACATCTTTTCATATGTCTATGGGCCCTCTGTATGTCCTCCTTAGAGAAGTGTCTGTTCAGGTCCTTCACACAGAAATACCTCTTAGGTCATGTCAGGTAGGGAGGGTGACGCACTCCCCACTTCCCTGGATGCCACGAAAACTCTGCACAAACTGCTGGACCCACCTCTCTCAGCCTCCTCTGTAAGATAGGGGGTGGAGATGATTTCCAAAGTGGATTCTGTGTACCATCAGTCCTGCTCCCAAACAGAGAGGTTTTCTAGGTAAATACATTTAGGAAATCACTAAATCATCTACCTTACTTTGGGGAATCACAGTGCATAAAAGCATGTTAAAGGCTTTAGACTCGTTTAGGACATTCATTTAATCAAGCATTCCCCAAATTTATTTGACCACAAAATTCCTTTTTCCTAATATACTTATTCACATCTTGGCTAATTAGTATTATGCAGCAATGTTTCGAAAATGCTGCCTTAGAGCCACATTAAGGACCAGTAGAGTATAAAGATTTTATGATTTTAAATAAAACCCAACCCAATAGCCATAAAACACAAAGACAGATTTCTATAAACTATCCATGAAAATCAGCCTCAACAGATCAGAATGTTCACCTATGAGCAGCTACATTACTTGGTAACCTAAGGACACGTATCCTGATTCTTTCCTACAGAGGCAACTCAATCAGTGAAATACTACACCCAGACCTGACACTCTCTGCATGTTAGACGAAATGCTACCAAACACAGCCCTAATTTGGAAATAACTACAGAGAGAGTTCCAAAGCACTGGAAGAGAAATTAATTACCAGTAATCCACAAACAGACATATCTTGGGGCTGGGGCCAAGTGGCTAAAAAATGAACAACTAAAGTTACCTTTTTTCCCTCCTGGCTAATTTCTACATGTCAGCAACATTCCTACAGATGAAAAGGCTCATATATAGACCACTTGGAAACTTCTGACAAGAAAGGTGTTAAGAGACAGCACACCACTGTGGGGTGTCAAGTGTGGGCGACAGGGAGTGGAGAAGAAGGTATTCTCCAGTACTTTCCAATCTGGCTCCAAGAGATTGTCAGTAATTCCACTGTCATCTCTCACCTTCTCGCTGTTCTGCTGACAACAGTAATTTCTGTGATGCTCGGGTACTTCTGTCCTCAAATTTTACAACCCTGACTTGCCTCTCCTTCCTCTTTGGTCAAATGATTCACAATGTGGGCGCATTTCACATTTAGTCAGTAGACTATCATATCCAATAAATCACATTGTCAGCCTGAAACTTTCTTCAGATGCTATAAATTATTATGAGTTAGCCTTAAAAAGTCTGTAATTTTTTTCTATAAGATAAAAGATGCATTTTTCATTTTCACCAGTAACTTTTTGATTTAGATATTTTAAGTATGTCAACTGTTTCCCATGTGGTGTAACATTGGTTGTTCTCAATTAATGTCTCTATTTGATCACTATCAAATTCAACTGGTCTACCTGACTGTGGAGCATCATCCAGCACAAGATTTCCAGCATGAAACTTCACAAACCACTTCTGACATGTTTGATCAGTCACAACACCTTCTTCATACACTGCACAAATCTTTTTTGGTGTTTCTGTTGCACTTTTACCTTTCTTGAAATAATAAAGCATAATATGCTGAAAATGTTGCATATTTTCTGCCATCTTCAATATTAAAAAGGCTACATGAAAATTCATCTATTTTGAAGTTTTTTTTAAAGATTTTCTTTCTTTTTAGGCAGAGGAGAAAGGAGGGAGAAAGAGAGGAAACATCAAAGTGTGGTTGCCTCTCACGCACCCGCTGCTAGGGACCTGGCCTGCAACTCTGGCATGTATCCTGACTGGGAATCGAACCAGCGACCCTTTGGTTTGCAGGCTGGCACTGTATCCACTGAGCCACACCGGTGAGGGCAAAAAGGTTTTGTTTTTTTTTAAATGCATGCTTATATGACAACTGTCACAATATAATCTAACAAAATTGTTTCACTAACAGCAACATCTTACAGGGGGGCGGGGTGCAGACAAATTTCTGGCTAGCCCAGCACCTGTTTCCTAAGGGAGTAAATGCTCCCCAAATCTGGTTCAACTAAAATGGTAACTCCCAGCTTGCAAGATACTCCGTAAGAGTTGACGTTAAAGTAGTGGATGTTAAGGTAGCTTTACAGTTAAACTTACAAAAACCAATGCTGATGGAGGGTGAAGGGTGAGGAGGCACAGGGAAGTAACATGTCAAAAACATTCTTGACTAGTTGCATAATGACAAGGCTGAGGTAAGCTATACCTTTGACCCACCTTGTTCTTTTATTGTATCTAAGATTGTGCTGGTTTCAACAGCTTACATGCGGTATATTTCCACTCTTATACCTTTCAGCCAGATTAAATGTTCAGGTTAGCTTATCAAGTAAAAACCACGGCACACGGGGCATACCCATGAACAGATTTGTAAGAAACAACACAAGTAGACCAATTTAGTGCTTAATCGTTCCTGTTAGGTTAAGAAGAAAAATACTCTCCCTCCCCAGGCTTTTGATGGGAATTCTTATAAAACACTGACTTCAAAACAAAACAAAAACAAATATGTGGCAACTATCCAATTTCACTGCTTTCAAATCTTACATAATCTATAAGCTACACGTAGCACCAAAGACAGTAAGAGAGGAAAGTGAAGAAAATACAAATGTTCTGGATTTTCCAATACCTTAACAGGCTGAAACGACACATGCTAAAAGAACAATGAAGGGGTAAAATTTGACCATTCTTTTGAGGTTTAAAGTTTATGTGAAATTATACAATTAAGAATAATATCATGATAAAAAAATAACAAATGCCAAAGCATAATGTGAATCTCAAACTTTAGGTACTTTGGCTAAATTCTAGGACCAAACTGCTCATCAACAGCAGAGAGGACACGCACTTTCTCACTGACCGCTAACATGTGAAACAATCTGAGCCTGCTAGGACGTTCATGCTTGAGCTTATGGCACCTGTCTGTCTTCACCACGAGAAGTGAGGTTATAAAAAGTTGGGAGGACCACCCCGATGATGGCAGCTGGGCTCCTTTCCGTCTCTTATTTGAAAGAACTCGCATCTAAAAATGGATTTGGGGATTCCTTGAGTTACGCCGGTTCCACCCCCTGAAATCTGAAGCTGACAGGATGGGGTGACAGGTTTAGTCTTACAGAATCGGAGAATCAGAACCACACAGTATTACCACTGCTTATTCATCATGGAACAGAAAGTCTCATTTCAAGAGGGATTCGTGAAGTGGCGTGACTGGGGAAGTGGTTTCAGAAGCAGAAGGTCAGCAGTGACGTGACTCTCCCCTCAGCCACTGCCATGCCTTGCACGACTGGGCACAGTTGCTGGTACACGGCAGCACTCCTATCTGCGCGTGGACGAATCACTGACCCAGCTCAGGTAGGTTATTCCACTACTCTCTGTACCTGAAACTTCATTCTGTATATGGAAGTAGGCTTTCTTTGGCATAATTTTCTCAGACTAAATCTATGGATTGATCGAGGCACTCTCAAACTCTGACACTGAGACAAATGGAAAAGAGAGCTTCAATTTCATGCAAAAGTCACATAAACAGGTGAGTTCTCTGTCACAATTCCCATGCTGAGGCTCATCTGACTTTCACCTTATTAAATGTCACTTCCTTAGGAAGAAGTCCCCAACCCCCTGAGAATATTATGCCCCCTGAGTGTTACGCCCCTTGAACACCATGATTTTCCTTCGGGCGCACACCACAATTTAAGTAACATGTGTACGGCTCTGTGTTAAACGTTTGCCTCCCTCCAGACTTTGGACGTCCTAGAGGTGGGGGTCATGTGGGCTTGGCTGATGGACCATCTAGGTCTTGTACCTAGAAGTATCTGGCACACAGAGATGTTAAGTAAATACTTACTCAATGAACGTTTGAGAACAAAGAGCCAACCAATAGTGTCCATTCAACATACCCAAGTAATAAAGGCTTAGAAATCAAGTACAGGAGCGTTAAGTCACCAAGTGTGATGTTCAGAACTTCAGTCTGCTCTCAACATGACACTGAGCAAAGCTGCTCCGTGCAGGGGCAGTGAGAAAGGAAGCAGCTGTGTCACGGCTCACGCGTGTGCCACTTCACAGCCTCCGAGCACTCCGTCACGTGCGTGCTCTCCTGGCTCAGAGTCTCCAGCGAATTCACACAGAGCTCTTTCCAGTTCAGAATGGATGTTTTCAAGAGTTGTGACAGGTATAAAACCTATGTATCCTCAGAGTTTTTATAAATGACTTATAGACTCTCTGGAGGTTTTTGTTGCTGTTGTTGTTTTTAAGTATACTGGAGAGTACTGCCTTACAAACTACCTGGGACACAGTCCTTTTTTTTTTTTTAATTTTCAGAGAACTGAGAGAAATACTGACCCCAAATAAAATCTTCAGGCTTTGGAGAATATATAGCAGTTTTATTTTCTCAAAGGACACAGAAAGGCAATCTGAGAGCTTCTGCTGAAAGGGATTTCCCAGGGATGTTGGTAAACTGACCTACATTTCTAAGGTTCCAGAGTAAACCTCTCAAGCCTTTTCAGAGGTACATAACCTCCAGCATTCTGTGAAGTTAAGAATAGGGGAGAGAGATTTAAATGATAAACTCTAGAGCTCTTTGATGATTAATTTTTAAGGTATTGTGACCATATGAAAACTCATAAACAGAAAGACTACAGGATGAATCAGAACCTGGGTAAATAATACAGTAATGGGAGTGTGCAAGACTGTGACAGCAGAAGCTACAAGCATGTTACTATAATCTGTGTTCCTTCTTAGCGATCTGACTGAAACATTTCTGTGTTTCAGAGACCATGAACTCCTCACACTGTAGCTTAACGAGCTTATACCTAATCCCATGATTCCTAAATTTTAGACTAGCCAGGTCAAAGCTAATTAAAGTTTTATTTTAAAACCTTGAAATAAAGTGAGCAAAGTACTTGTTTTTGAGAAAGACTTTCGTTCCACAGTCCTAAGAAATGTGCTTAGAAATCTGGGTTTGCAGTAACATAATATCTTAATATCTCTACCCAGTTTTATGAATGTCAAAGTGTTTGAGACACACACAGCATTTTAATCTGACTCACATAATAATCTTGTGAAATAGGCAGGCCAAGGATTTTATAGATGAAGAACATGAAGTTCCAAAAGGTTTCATTTCCTGACTCTGGATCATAACTTAGCAAATGGAAGAACCAAGGTCGGAAGGGTTTCTGATGCCAAGATCACTGCTGTTTCTAAAGAGCTAGACCCTCTCAAGCTGCTGTTCACTTCTCATCCCTCACCCAGACGAGCAATGAGATAGCAACGGCCATAACTTCAAGTATGGAAAGACTACACAGCATATTAGGAAGTACAAAATATTTCCCCAAACACTGGTCATGTCTCCATATGGACTCAGACCTTAGAAACCTTCTAAAATGATGGTTTACTATTCTTAGCATTGTGTCAAGCTTATATAAAGAGCACAACTTTGCATCAGAAAAGAACAATGAATATGTTTTCTCTTTTTATGAAGACCCGGGGACCTTCCTTACAAGCACAAGAATCACTAAGTCCAGCTGCTCTGTAGTGTGGTGTGAGGTTCGCATCAAAACGTGGGGAGGACTAAAAGCACAACCTTCCCAGTGTGGCAGGGTGGGGGCAGTGGGATGAGGCCTCGAGATGAAAGAAATGCTGGTAACTACTGAATGTGGGAAGGGAAGGGCTTCTTCGTCTTTGACTTTCTTTTGTTTTTTTCTTGTTTTTTTTTTTTTTTTACTTTCTTTTGTTTTATGAGTGGCTCAGTTTTCTGAAGGGGAAAGGGTTCATTTCTTTATTTAAAAATACCTTAAGTATCTGTGAATCCTAGAGTTTAATAGGCAAAAAATAAATCCACATTAAGTCCTTTAACTTCCCAAATCTATTTTTCTTATCTATAGTGTACACTGTGCTGTTACATTTGCACAACTTCAAAGTTAAAAATAGACAGGACTATCAAATAACCTCCAAAGGATATAAGGGTCAAAGCAGGACTGATCTATAGAACAGGGCTAACTCTGATCTTTGGTAGCAAACACACTTTATTTTATAGTCAGCCTTGTTCTTTTAAGCCAATGGCTTCAACCCTGGATACACATTAGAATAAGTTTTTAAAAATACAGGTTCCTCTAGCCCTGCTGCCCACCAATGAAATCAGAAGCTCTTTAGAGGCTGGCTGGTTCTCAGAGTCAGCTGGAACAGACAGCCTCTGGTCTAAGTGCTCAGTTATCCAGTTTCAAACGCCCCAGCATGATGTCATGTTCATATTTTCCTACGGAAGAAATATTCACAGTACAAGGACTGTCAGCCACCATGCTTTAGAAATACCAGTTTTATAAAGATTTTATTTATCTATTTTTAGAGAAGGGAACGGAGGGAGAAAGAAGAGAGGCAATATCAATGTGTGGTTGCTTCTCACACACCCCCTATTGGGGACCTGGCACACAACCCAGGCATGTGCCCTGTCTGGGAATCAAACCAGCAACCCTTTGATTTGCAGGCTGGCACTCAATCCACTGACCCACACCAGCCAGGGCACAAGCTGAAAGAGTTTGTTACTTGGATATAAGCAGATATCCTGAAGTAAATCACAAATAATACACTTAATAAATACTAATCAAATACCAACAACAACAAAAACAGAAGAAAACATAAACCAGAAAATAATTTCTAAAAAAGTTTTTATAGCTCCATAGAACTAGGTAATGCTCACTTAAGCATGACTTAAGGATTAAACCATACTAAAAAAATTTATCTTCTACTGAATAGTAGCCAATCTTGTAAAACATTTGATTTTTAGAATTTCCCCATAGATACAAGTTAGAAAAGACAAATAAAAAACTAGAACTACAAGATAGCCTTACAGGTATATGCAGTTAAGTTCAAAGGGGAGTTTCCACTGCTCAGAGGACAAAGGACTTCTCAGAAACATGACTGCAATCGTATTGCTCACTTCTTACTCAACCTGGTACCGCTGAACAGGAGGTTGCTGTGTTCCCACCTTAACTGCCTGTCTGCTGTTCCTGTGACAGCTGGAGTCAACAGAGATAAGTCTGACTTCTGGAAAAACTGAAATGCCAAGCTGCTTTATTTCTAAATTCGCTCTGAAGCTCTTCCCCATTATCTGATTCTGTGAATTTTGCAATAGCTGCTTATTAGTTAAAGCTGGAGAGTGAGTGACTAAACCCGGTCTATGTTGTATGCTTAAGCAAACAGAAAAATAAAAACAAGTTCCATGGAATTTTTAGCATTTTTATAAAAATCTCCTCACATTCTAACGAGGCTTAGATTAAAAAGTTTGAGATCAAAAGATGCAGGAAAATCTAAGGTAGATGTAACGCCCTAACTATACGTAGGTGGACTAACTGGGAAAATATTTAAGATTCCTATTCTATGAACTTCCTGATTAAGAAGGAATTAACAGCTGCTACAGGAAAAAGGAGGAAATACTAAAGGTTAGAAGAGAATTTTGATTTTGTCTTTTTTTTCTAGGTCAGAGAGCCACAATCAAATGTAACCAGGGGAGTGGAAAACACTTACATGATTTATCATGGACTGAACAGCCTTTACATAATGGTTTAGCTCCCGATCCATCATAACAAATTCAACCATCGCCTTATCCATGCTGTATTCACTACTCACTTCGGCTGAAAGAAAGAAAAAAGCAATTATTATTTTCCATTTAAAATGCTCTATCTGGAAAAAGCTGTATCAATATAACATCTATCAGTCATGCTCTAAATGATTTTTAAAGGTATTACATGTTTTTTAAAACTTCCTCTACATGTGTGTACTTCATTCAAAATGCTAAGAACATACCCTGTTGAAAAAAAGGCTCAAAGGGAATTTCCGGAGTAGGTAGACACACTGTGCCTCCTTGCACAACCAAAATTAAGGACAACAAAAATTTAGAAACAAAAAAAACAACCAGATCTGACAGAAAACTGAACTGTACAGAAGTCCAACAGCCATTCATCCAGACCAGGAAGAGGGGCAGAGTCGGCAGCTGGCGGAGAGGGGTCTTAGCAGGAAAAAGCGATGGTTGGTGGTCCCAGGCACACAGGCGGTGGCTGGCAGACCCCAGGCGCGGGGTGGCAATAGGCAGACCCAGTGAGGTGCACAAGGCCGCTGGCTGACCATGGACACACACTGGCATGCAGATAAGCCAGGTGAAATCGGGGAGCAAGACAGACCTCGCAACCCAGGGCCCCAGTGCAGGGAAACAAAGCCTAAAAGCACCGAGTGAAAACACTTGTGCGGGGTGAGGTGCTGGTAGAGACTCCCAGCCTCGTGGGAGAGTTCGTTGGAGAGACCCACAGGGTCCTGGAATGTACACAAGCCCACCCACATGGGAACCAGCACCAGAAGGCTCAATTTGCTGGTGGGAAGCAGCAGAAGGGACTGAAATAGGGGAGCGGAGCAAGCGCCATTGTTCCCTCTCTGACCCCACCCCCGCACATGCGTCACAACCCAGCAACTGGGTTGCTCCGCCCTGGTGAACACTTAAGGCTCCACCCCTCACTATGTAACAGATGCAACCAGACCAAAAAAAAAAAAAAAAAGACTCAACCAGAAGAAGAGATCAAAGCCCCAGAGCTAATACATGTAAGCGACCAAGAGTTAGCCAACCTATCAGATGCACAGTTCAAAGCACTGGTGATCAGGATGCTCACAGAATTGGTTGATTCTGATCGCAAATTAGGTGAAAAAATGAAGACTATGCTAAGTGAAATAAAGGAAAATGTACAGGGAACCAATACAGATGGGAAGGAAACTGGGACTCAAATCAATGGTATGGACCAGAAGGAAGAAACAACCAAACAGAAAAGAATGAAGAAACAAGAATTCAAAAAAATGAGGAGAGGCTTAGGAACCTCCAGGACACCTTTAAATGTTCCAACATCCGAATTATAGGGGTACCAGAAGGGGAAGGAGAAGAGCAACAAGTAGAAAAGTTATTTAAACAAATAACAAAGGAGAACTTCCCCAATCTGGCAAAGGAAATAGACTTCCAGGAAGTCCAGGAAGCTCAGAGAGTCCCAAAGAAGTTGAACCCAAGAAGGAACACACCAAGGCACATCTTAATTACATTAGCCAAGGTAAAAATGAAGGAAAGAATCCTAGAAGCAGCAAGAGATAAGGGGACAGTCACCTACAAAGGAGTTCCCATCAGACTGTCAGCTGATTTCTCAAAAAAAACCTTACAGGCAAGATGGGGCTGGAAAGAAGTATTCCAAATCATGAAAGGCAAAGACCTACATCCAAGATTGCTCTATCCAGCAAAGTTTTCATTTAGAATGGAAGGGCAGATAAAGTGCTTCTCAGATAAGGTCAAGTTAAAGGAGTTCATCATTACCAAGCCCTTATTATATGAAATGTTAAAGGGACTTATCTAAGAAAAAGATAAAACATATGAACAGTAAAAAGACAGCAAACTCACAGTTATTAACAACCACACCTAAAATAAAAGCAAACTAAGCAAACAACTAGAACAGGAACAGAACCACAGAAACAGAAATCACATGGAGGGTTAGCAACAGGGGAGTGGGGTGGGGAGAGAGGGGGTAAAGGTACAGAGAATAAGTAGCATAGATGGTAGGTAGAAAATAGACAGGGAGAGGGCAAGAATAGTATGGGAAATGTAGAAGCCAAAGAACTTATGACACATAGACATGAACTAAAGGGGGGAATACGGGTGGGAGGGGGTTTGCAGGGTGGAGGGGAATGAAGGGGGGGAATGGGACAACTGTAATAGCATAATGAATAAAATATATTTAAGAAAATTTTTTTAAAAGGCTCAAAGGCAGAAAGATGGACTCAAACTCAGGAGAGTTCCAGCCTCTGCCACTTGCTTGTATGGTCCTTAATCAGTCACCACTCTTCTCCTGGCCTCAGTTCCCTAATTCACTAAAGTGCCTGTGTCATCTACCTGCACATGGACCTCACCGGACTGTTAAAGGCCAAATAAGGAAGATTTCCACTTCTACTAACAGTAGGTTGGGTTGTAAGAACCAATCCTCCTATTGAAGACAATTAAAAATTTTTGGAAAAAAAAAAAGAAATCTTAAAAACAAGAGTCACAAGATACTAAAACACAACCAGAGCATAATCTAGGGGGACAAACATTGAAGAAAAGCAGAGCACCAAACAAAGTCACATAGTCAGCTAGGTTCCCTTCCTCGGAATACGGTGCACCCTGCTTCCCAGATGTGGGAGGTAGGCCTTGGCCACTGAGCAGAACAGAGGGAGGAGGGAGAGAAAACAAATAACCTGTATCTGAAAAACTGTGGCCAGAAGCCAGCCCTCCTGGATTTGCAGCCTGGTTCCCCCGACTGAGTGGTCCTGGGAACCTAAGAACTCCCCATCGGTGTGGTGTGGGGCAGTCTCAAAGTGAAAGTGCCCGTGGATACTCCCCTCTGGAGAAGACACTTCCATCCTAGCCTCAAAGAATACCAACAAATAATTATTAGGGATAATGGGCAGATTATGGGGCGGGGCCGGAGAGCACAGGTTTGGGGGGGAGGCTGCCCTAAAAAAAACCATACAAGAACAAGCCACCAAGAGTAAGGATCAGCAGAAACAGATCCACAAATGTTTCAGATGTTGGGATTATCAGTCAGAATGTGAAACTACTATG
Organism: Tonatia bakeri; assembly: GCA_004024845.1. Taxonomy (NCBI): domain Eukaryota; kingdom Metazoa; phylum Chordata; class Mammalia; order Chiroptera; family Phyllostomidae; genus Tonatia; species Tonatia bakeri. Next base: position 102,234 of record PVIA01003652.1, on the reverse strand, counting down.
CTTGCTATGTTTAAAAAGTTAAAATACCCTCAGGGAACAGGAGATTGGAAAAGTAAGATGAGTTTCTTAAAAGTGTTTTAAAATTGTTTTCTTAAACTCTAAACACAATGGAAAAGAGAGAGAAGACAGGATCATAAAATTTTTAACATTAAAAAAGCTGAATGAAAGGAAAATAAAGCTGACTTATAACACATTTGGAAATGCAGGTAGTCAAAGACTCTATTCAAATGGCAGTACTTCTTGTCTACTCTGAGAAACAACATGACAGGTCATCCCAAAGTCATGAAACAATGTAAAATCCACTTACATTTGGCTTCTTAAAATGATTTTCCTGGGTTTTAAAATTAGTCTTTAATTTTACAACAGTTACTTACAAACACATTCCATAAAGCATCTGCGTTAACCTGCCTCTGGGAGAATACCTCTTGGCTTTCAACACCTAGACTTTGATATAATATTGACAACCTCCTACTGGGATCACATGGGTTGATTTTTGAAAGCCCTTAGAACTGTGCCTTTAACAAGAAAGATGCTATGAAAAGTTTTGCAAAGGAAAATAAATAGGATGATGGTTCTCATTATCAGAGCCAGACAGCAATTTCAAGACCATGGCCACGGAGAGCTCCCCGGTAAAGGAGAAAGTGAGCAATGGCCGGGTCAGCATCCGGCAGCACGGAGCCTAAGGGAGAACCTTCAGAGGCTGGCTGCGACTTACAGGTGGGCGGCTTTGCTGAAGCTCCAGGGCCCTGGGATGCCTGGGCAAGCTGAAGAACCTACCTGACGAATGAACGGTGCAACCTGAGGCAGCCAAGGGAAAACACTGGAAGAGATCAGGAAGTCAGTCCTACAAATAACTGAGAATGACAACACACCTGGAAGTGATGCCCAGTCGGATAACTTCAGGCTGAAGTCGAGTCTGGTCTGCTGCAGAGACCAGAGACTGCAGACAAGAACTAGCGAGACTCCAGCGTGGTACCAGGAAGACAGGCGACGAGAATGTCCATATCGAGGTGCAACCTGCCTCCACTATTTTAAGATTATTTTTGTGATTCTTTTTATTCTTCTTGGGAACCCTTACTTTGCGTATTACTGCAAAAATAACCTCTTTTATAAAATGTTATTTGGGTTCATGTTCAGAAACACTAAGCTAGGGAAGGCATAAGAGAATCTGTGTCTTCTTCTACTACAGAATTAAGGTAGGAGAAGAAGAGCATAGTATTGCACAAAAATGGCCAAGAGGCCAAATAAATCTCCACAGAATTCAAAAATTCCAGAGGGAAAAGAGACTGAACAAATAAACAGGGAGCTGGCTGATGACCAGAAAGGGGCTGGGGAATGGGGCAGGTGTGGAGGGCCTGACCAGCCGGAGGGTCCCTGCTCCTCTGTTCCACAGTCTATAACCCCACCCTCAAAGATCCCCCACTCTCACAGGGAAAGCCCTTCCTAGGAATCCACACCAACCAATCGTTGCCCCACACACCCACCCTTCAGGTGCTGAGCTCACCCCCCACCTGCTTTTCAACTATGTCAGCCTAGAAGGATCTCACTTAATTTGTCACAATTATACTTGATACTTGGCACTTTGAACCATAAACAATCTTGTCTTTTTATATGCATTCATCTCCTTTCTCCAAACAGAGTTCAATCCACTGTGGGCAAGAGTGATGCCTTAGTGTTCTTGGGATCCAGCAAAGAACTACAAGCAGCTCTTTCTTCACTATTCTTTATATGGCCATTATTTAATAAAATTTGAAATTAAAGTTTCACCAACTATAAACTGTCCTGCCTCGGGTATTTGATTGAATTAAAATATAAAGACATGATATAAATTCATTTGCCTATTATATTTTCATTGTGTTTTTTTCCCACAGGAAAGAGGCCAGCACCAGTAAGATGGTGGGGGATGGAGGTGGGGCGGGGGGAGAGAAGGGAGGAAGAGAATCATACGAAGGGTGTTAAAATTCACAGAATGGAAGTCCCAGAAAGGAAAGTATTTCTCTACCACACCTGTGCAAGCCTGGCATTAGAGAAAACTGGTGCAGGGGATAAAGCATGGAAAGTAACAACAACATATACGATGATAATAGCAGCAGCAGCTAACAATTACTATGTTTCTTATGTGCCAAGACTGTACGGAGCACACCATGGTTACAAGAAACCTCACAGCAACATTGAGAGATAGGCAGAGTTACCTCCCCTTTACGGACGAGACACCAAAGCACTGAGCAGCTGAAGCGACCTGCCCAGGGCAGAGCAGCCCTCCAACTCAGGCGTCCTCACCGCCGAGCCCGTGCACCTGCCCACCCAGGCCGAGAGGGGCCCAGCACCCGAGGACCAGCACCACTAACTCCTCCTGAATACCCAGGGAGCAAGCCCTCAGGGAGGAGGAAGTCGTGGCTGTGAGCTACACTTTCGCTCCCTCATGATCCCTTCCAGGTAGGACACCAGGCAATGCCACTGAAATGCTATCAGGCCTGGTCCTGTAAAAGCTTTTCCAAATCCCTCACGCAGAGGAATCTGATGACAAATCATACATTAGCTGACCCCCGAACAACATAGGTTTAAACTGTACGTGTCCACTTACACACGATTTTTTTAAATGATTACTGCAAATGTATTTCCTCTTCCTTATGATTTTCTTAATAACATTTTCTATTCTTTAGCTTACTTTAAGAATACAGTATAAAACAGATTTAACATACAAAATATGTGTTCATCGACTGTTTATGTTATTGGTAGGGCTTCTGGCCAATGGCAGGCTAACAGTAGTTAAGCTTTGGGGAGTCAAAGGTAATACATGGATTTTTAGCTGCGCAGAGGTTGGCAACCCTAACACCCATGCTGTCCAAGAGTCAACTGCACTAAGTTTTTTTTTATAACTGCTTTATTAGGGTGGCATTGGTTAACAAAATCATATAGGTTTCAGGTGTACAATTCTATCATACGTCATCTGTATACTGTGTTGTGTGCTCACGACCCCAAGTCATTTATCCCCGCTTTACCCCCCTCTACCTCTTCCCACCACCCTCTCCCTCTGGGAATCACCACACTGTTATCTGTATCTATGCATTTTGTTTTGTTTCTCCTTAATGCCTTCACTTTTTCCACCCAGCCCCGTAATGGCTCTCCCCTCTGACAGCTGTCAGTCTGTTCTCTGTGTCTGAGTCTGTTTCCATTTTGTTAATTTTGTTCATTAGTGTCCATGTATAAGTGAAACCACACGGCATTTGTCTTTTTCTGACTGGCTTATTCCACTTAAGATAATGCTCTCCAGGTCCATCCATGCTGTCACAAAACATAAGATTTCCTTCTTTTTTACAAATTGTGTTCCCCACTCATCTACTGATGGACACTTGGGCTGCTTCCAAATCTTGGCTATTGTAAATAACACTGCGTGAACGTAGAGGTGCATATGTATTGAACTGTACTACATGTTAACACTGGTGAAGAGAGTGACCTTCCACATCAGCAAAGCTAAGCAGAGGTGTTATCAAAGCAACCAAGTCAGCCACTGAATGCTAGGAGAATAACTAAGCCAACTCTAGCCACTGAGAAGCCAAACCTGTACTAGGCCAAGAGCATGGCAGCAACAGATGGAGGGAGCGGCCATGGAGGGCAATGTTCAAGAGGATGAGGAGAGCCCTGATACACCGAGGGGAGCCCAATGTCAAAGCCATTTCTATCTTTCAGGCCTTGGACTGTCTCTCTCAGCCAAGTGGGCTCAGGAGAGTCTAGAGATTTTTCTATTTCTTGGTTGTGCCTTTCTGTGAGCATACATTCTGACAGTCAACCCTTGTTGGGTTAATCATATGAACCAAAATGATATACCTGAACATTCATTTACAAGCCAATAAATATACAGGCAAGGCTCCCGGAGAGATCTCGGTGGATGGAAGATCTGCATGACACATCTGGTACACTAATGAAAAAATGGTTAAGAAGTTATTACAGTAACTAGCTATCCCCCTGCCCCTGGCAGCAAATCAAGTCCAGAGGGCACAGATAAACCTTGATTTACATTATAACTGTTTCAGTTAACATGCTAGTAACTGGGCTACCCTCCTACAATTCTGTGTGTCTGTACCCAGTGATCCCAAGCACTATGAACTGCTACAAGTATGCAAAGAAACTTTAAAGTGTTATTTAGACCCGGAAGGGCCACAGCATTAATCTGATTCTTAAAAGATGGTTTCCGTTTCATTTCTCTTCCTGTTTGGTGGCAAATCCTAGAAAAATAATAATAATCACTAAAGGAAGGCTTCCTTTTAGACTGAAGTACTTTGGTAGTTACATACTATAAAAAGTATCTGAATGGATGAAGTTAGCCTGTATATAATTTTCCTAAAGTCAAACAAACCTATAATTATGCAATCTAAGCAGCCACGCTATTCATTAGACACGTCATCTGTTACTCAATGTCAAAATGCACTAACAGCAATATTGTAACAATTACTGACTCTCTCTTTTTGAAGTGTTGAAAAGGCATTCAAATTACATGATCAGTAGAACATTAAACAGAAATGGATGATTCAGTGTTGTAATCAAATTCAACTGAAAACGAAATTCATACGAATTCAGTGAGAGTAAGATGATGGCTGAGGCAGGAAGAAGTGTGAAAGTAAAATGGTAACAATGCTGGACTCTTGAATGTGGAAGACTGGGGCAAAAAGAATAGGTAGATCTGCCAAAGGAAAGGGAGTGAGGGGGCAAACCAGCTATTTTTACAGCTGTATACTCAGGTGAGACAAATCCCAGGTCGTCTGACTAGAAGATGTAGGTGGTAAGACTATAGCAGTACAGTAACTTAACGTAGCAGAGCAGGGACACATGGAGAGTTTATCCAGGGTGAGTTTCAAGGTTGTCTAGGGTCTATTCACATTTCTTTGTTCAATATAATGGCTTTTTCTAGGCCACAGATTAAAAATGGGGAGAACAATCTTTATTTTGGGTTCCTTAAGTTCAGGTGGGCATGGTCACCAGAACAATCAAGTTTGAGTTCCAGATCAGCAACTAGGTTAGCAAGAACGTAAGATAAGTAATGCAGCTAAGAGATGTAGCTTTACCATCGACTATTGCAAATAAGGCCCCTCCAGGCATGCATTACAGGGAAACTCTTCCTTGAGACCCAGCCCTGGGGTTTGGGAAAGCACAGCTGAAACAGGCCCCAGAGCCAAGTAACCTCCCCATCATTCCCCAGGTCTTCAGCAGAAGTGCCTTCAGTGAAACTGACAGAAAAATGACACTTTCCCCCCTCTGTCCCCTAGCCTGTCCATGTACATTTCTACGCTACCTCTCCCTACTACCAGGTATCTTTTCACTTTGCTGTGCTGCTCAGCCTTTTCCGGAACCCTTGCTAATCTCCAGGACACAACCAGATCCTTTGTGCTTTATAAATCCGTAAACCCCCTCACCTTCACAACAGGAACACGTGAGAATGTGTCAGAGAGGCACACCCCGAAGACAAATTTCACCCACGTATCTTTTCCAACCTTTTGTCCCTCATTCAACTGCAGTTTTGCCCATGTCCAAGGTGCTTCCTGAAAATCTGTCCCAAACAAATAAAAGTTGCAGAATCAGGTGTTGTTTTATCCTACAAAGTCATGTAGAAGCATATGTGAACAGGAACAATACTGCTTATATATAGTGATTAATTCGACTCTGTGCATTTTACTAGTAAAATACCAGACTAAGACAAAGCAGCCATTTAGCGTTCTCACGGGGCTGCTGACTCAAATTCTACATGAATCATACACTCTGAAGGGTCTGATATATTATTCGGTGCCATAAAGTACCTATCATTCTGGCAAGCAAAAAGGAAGGAGGCAGGGAATCGCCTGACTATATTACGAATTTCCTAGAGAGAGAGAGAGAGAGAGAGAGAGTGTGTGTGTGTGTGTGTATCAGGGATATTTTATTTTCTGAAACATAGATTATGTATTTCCCAATCTCTTGAAGTTAAAATTTGATTCTTCTATATTTTGTAAGAAACAAATTTCTTCTTTTTGAATAAACTCAAATCGATGGCAGCGTAAGTGATACCACCTTTCCCTCCCTCTGCAAAAGACTCCTTCCCCTGAAAAGACAGCCCCCGTTATCTGTAGCAACACAGATCTGCACGCACACCTGCCTCTATGAGTGGCTGTGTGTGTTTTCCCTGGCAGCCCAGCATTAAGCAATCATTACATATTCATCGGGAGTGAAGTTTAATGACTTACTGCTTGAGCAATACTTAACAGAAACTTGGTTACTTCTCCCTACACTGTACTTTAGTCATAATTATTCCTCCACACAGATATTAGGGTGGTAAAATTAAAATTGAATCCACTTTTTATAACTTCTTCCCACCAGAAATAACAGTGGAGAGCATAACAGCGTATGGCACAAACTAGTAAGCAAGTGATCCTTTTACAGACAGCAAATATGGGGGAAATCTTCAAGAAATATTGACCTTTATAACCATCTGTAGACATGCATTTACATACAATTTGCTTATAATTATACAGAAGAGGAGAGTTGTATAATACAGTAACTCAAAAAGCCAGCTCCGGAGTCAGATTACATTCAGACCTAGACTACATAACTTGCTAACTATACAGTCTTTGGCGAGTCACTTTACTAGAGCCTCAGTTTCCTCTCCTGTAAAGTGGGGAAATGACAGCATCAAACTCAGAAACTGACATGAGGACTAAATGAGAAAATGTAGGTAAAGTGATAAGCACAAGGCCTGACCCACAGTAAGTACTAACAAAATATCATCTGTCATTAAAATTATTACACAACAGATAACTAGTCTGCAAATGTAATTAATCTTAATGCTAAAAGCATTTTGCCCTCAGAAGCAAAAAGTATCAAGTGAATATCACTTCCTTAACTCTGTTATTTTCACTAGCTTGAGCCCAAAGTACTGTGCCAAACTCACAAGACTGCAAGGCTCAATGAGCTCTGTAAACAACGCCCCCTCCCCACCACACACACACACTAAATCCAGAAACTCATTTACCTAGCAAATGCATAATAAGCACTTAATATGTGACAGGCAGAAGGCAAGATGCTTTGAAGCAAGACAGAGTGGCCAACACCGCCCACAGAAGGCAGGAAAGATTTACCAGGACAAGGTAAATTTGGACCGTGTCTTGAAGGATCAGTAAGTAAGTGCCCGATGTTGACCAGGCTGCGGTAGAGGCTAAACAGATGCCCTCATGACTCTCCGCAGAGGCAGACTTCGAGTTTAAGTGGCCAGACAAAAGCACTGGGCTTGCACGGAGGAGACACAGATTAAATCTTCACTGAGCCCTGACTATGTGCCAGGCACTTTGAACACACGACTCATCCCAGCCTTTGTTACAACAATGTGAATTAGGTATAATTAAATGTAACTTCCAGATAAGAAAACTGATGCTCAAAGAGGTTAAATCATTTGCCCCAGGTCATGCAGTTAATAAGCGGTGGAGTTTGGAATGACCTCATGTGTACCCTAAAGTCAGCAAGCTTCCTTCCAGCATGTGCTATAGTGTCCGAACAACAAGTCCGGAATAAATAAAATATACTTCACACACGAGTCATGGAATAATGAACCAACTGCCTCTCTAGCTAAAGGAATTCTCCTAAACATTAACTTATTTTCGGAGACAGAAAGAGAAAGTAAAAACGAATGACTGACTGGCTGACTTATACAGTTCTATCTCAGAGTAATGGAGACCATCTTTCATTAGACAGACAGATATTTCCTTCACCATCTTTCATTACACAGACAGATATTTCCTTCGAGTGAGAAGTTAGTAGTCCATAAACTGCCATGGTAAAGTTGTAACTCAAAGTATTGCCTGAGGTAAATTCTATGAAGAGTTGAATTCGGAAGATCACGAAATCAGTTTCTGGATACAATTTAATGTCTACCAGTCATCAAAAGCAACACCAGCCCTGGCTGGTGCGGCTCAGTGGTGTGCGTGCCGGCCTGCGAGCCAGAATGTCCCCAGTTCAATTCCCTCTCAAGGCACAGGCCTGGGGTGCGGGCCAGGTCCCCAGCTGGGGGCGTGCAGGAGGTGACAGATGAATGCATCCCTCACACATGGATGCTTTTCTCCCTCTCTTTCTCCCTCCTTGCCCCTCTCTCTAAAAATAAATAAATAAAATCTTTAAAAAAATTAAAGTCAGTAAAGGAAAACTTTAGTTAAACAGAAATTAAGTACTCAAAAACTGTAAACATAAATTCGAAGAGATCTAATAAACTCATTAGCCCTGGCCGGGTACTCATTTGGTTAGAACGTCATCCCATTACACCAAGGTTGTGAATTCAATCCACGGTCAGGGCACATACAAGAATTAAGCCAATGAATGAAAAAAACAGTGGAAGAACAAATCGATGTTTCTTTCTCTTTCTCTCCCTCCCTTCCTTTTCTCAAAAACCAAGAAATAAAATAATCAAGAAGCTTATTACCTTATTAAACCTATCATGACAGGGACTATGATCTCTGTTATTTACTTAACTCTCAAATGTTGGTCTAAATGAGAAGTATTTTGTTTTGAGAAACATTTCTTTAAGGAAAGAGTGAAAAGCCAGACTCAAAAAAAAAAGAGAGAGAGAAAGACAACTGTATCTCATATTCCCTTCTGTTGGAGGATAAATTCTACACTTATTACTTTTATTTTTTTTAATTTTATTTATTTATTTTTAGAGAGAGGGGAAGGGACAGGGAAAGAGAGGGAGAGAAATACCAATGTGTGGTTGCCTCTCACACACCTCCCACGGGGGACCTGGCCCGCAACCCAGGCATGCGCCCTGACCAGGACTCACACAGTGACCCTTTAGCTTGAAGCCCATGCTCAATCTACTGAGCTACACCAGCAAGGGCTACTTTTAAAGTAAAATAAATTTGAATTCATGAAAAAGATAGCTAATCAATCTGTTAAAACTCAAATCACTGACAGCTCCAGAAAATAAATTTATCATGATTTACTAGAAACATTATAACTGTCCCACCTGATACAGCATATTTCCTTATAGTTGTACCTCCACACAGTACAAGTTCCTGAAAAGATCTCAGAATTTTTATAAAATAATTCCTATTTTTCCTTATTATTTATCATATCATTTTAAAGGTGTTTTATTTTCATTTCACGTGATTAAAATGAGTAGTGACTCCCAATACTGTTTCTGTGTTGCCTTCTTTAAAAGCCTCTTTATCCATAAATAACAATCCATAAACATGTAAATCTACTAGAAATGGCTCGGACAACTTGTTGTTGGATGAAGTAAAGGACTTCTGGAATGGGAATTAGCACCCACTAGTGTCGTATCTGTTTTTGGCTGACAATCACAATGAGTCGCCAAGTAAGAAATAAAGAACTATTAACATCCGGTGAGTAAATGGCTCTATTATGCTGCAGTAGTGTTTATAAAATGGGAGGTTCCAATCGATCACATCCCACACACAGGATGCAAGTTTCTGCACCCAAACGGGAACAAGTCATTCGCAAGACTGAGCCCGAAGTTGTCTTGGATTCCTCCCTCTCAGGTACCTCCACATCTGACTAGTTAGTCACCAGGTTCTGCCAACGCAGCCGCTCAAGTCAACCACTGTCTCCTTCCAACTTCAGAAGCACCTTATCGTCAGTCTTCACTGTCTTATCCTCAGATTGCTGATTTGCTTCCTTACTGACTTCCTCTTCCAATCCCTTTTTTCCATGCCCCTGCTCCCAAGTCATTACCGATTCTCCTTCTCAAGGCCAAGTCTGACATGACTCTTTGCTTATCAAAAGACTATCATAGTACTTTTACTTTCAGTCAAGACAGAATAACAGGAAGCATACTTATCCTCCCACCTTAAGCAATTAAAATTTGTCAAAATAAAAATACAAACATTTTGCAAGACACTAGACATCATATAAAGACAGGGAAGGAGAAAGACTGGAAACATATACGAGGTAAGACCTATAACTGCCCTGTCCTACTTTCATGAGGAAGTTTCCAGGCTACAAGGCACAAATATCAATCAAAATCTCAGCATTGTTTTTCTGGTAGAGATTGACAAACTGATTCTAAAATTCATATGGAAATGCAAAGGACCTACAACAGCCAAAACAACCTTGGAAAAGTAGACGGACAACTAACACCACCTGATCTCAATAATCCCGGAGTTTGGTATTAAGGTGAAGATGGACAAATACATCAATGGAACGGGACACAAAGTCTGGAAATACAAACATATATATATAGACAACTGATATGACAAAAAAGCAAAGCCAATTCAGTGTAGAAAAGATAGTCTTTTCAACAAACAGTGCTGTTTCAATTGGCTATTATATGCAAAAAGAAAAACAAAAAAATCTTTGATCTACCATGACTTGAGTCATCCACAAAAATCTAGTCAGAATGGATTACAGACATAAATGTAAAATCTAAAATTATTTTAAGAAACTTAGGTTAAGCAAAGACTTTTTAGATATAACACCAAAGGCACACCCTGGGTAGAAAAGAACAAACTGATAAACTGGGTGCCATCAAAATTTAAAACTTTGGTCTCTTCAAAAGAATTTGTTAAGAGTACAGATTGGGTGAAAATATTCACAAATCATATACTTGATAAATAATATATATAAAGGACTCTCAAAATGCAGTAAAAGCTTTTTAAAAATAGTCCAATAACAAAGGGGAACAAGATTTGAATAGACACTTCATCCAATTGGTGAGTGCCACATAAACACGCAAAAAGGTATTCAAGATTACTGATCATTAGGAAATGCAATTAAAACACTGTAAGATACCACTGCATATTTATTGGAATAGCTAAAATTAAGATTTCCTATACCAAGTGTTGACAAGGATATGGTGGAATAACTAGAGTTACCTTAATGTATTCTACACACAGATTCCTAAAGTTTAGACAACCAAGAAAGCATACTTTACCATATAATTTAACCACAGTTAACATAATTTAATCTTATCATGATTCAGAACTGACTTCAAATACCGGGTTGGCTAAAAAGTTTGGTTTTTCTGTAAGATGACTCTCGTAGAGTTCAGGTGTCTTTGTTCAAAACAATGTCGTTAGACTGTATTATGACAGCTGTCAGGTCAGAGTGCATTAAAGAAACTTACCAAATTGGTGAATTTTTGTGTAAGGATTTTAATACTGAAGATGGAAGAAAATACACAATATTTTTGGCATATGCTTTATTCTTTCAAGAAAGGTAAAAACACAACTGAAATGCAAAAAAGATTTGGGCAGTATATGAAGAAGGTACTGTGACTGATCACATGTGTCAAAAGTGGTTTGTGAAGTTTCATGCTGGAGATTTCTCGCTGGACGACGCTTGGTGGGAGCGTAGATCAGTTGAAACTGATAGTGATCAAAGTGAGATGTTAACTGACAACAACTGATATCACACCATACAGGTGATAGCTGACATACTCAAAATATCCAAATCAATACAGTTATTGGTGAAAATGAAAAATATGTCTCTTATTTTATGGAAAAAACTAAATGGACTTTTTGGCCAACCCAAAATCATCTCTCTCTGTGTCATCATTACGGTTTTACTAGTAGTGAGTTAACAGAAATTACTTCTGTAACAGATATCAAAGAAACCAGTGTTGAGTCTATAATAACCTCACAAGAGTATGATTGCTTTTTATTATAATTTGTTTTCTCCAATTCTGTGGTTCTCAAAGTGTGGTCACCAGTCCGCCAGTATCAGCGTCACCTAGGAACCTGTTAGAAAAGCAAAATCTCAGCCGGACACCAGATAACTGATTTGGACACGTGGGGCGGGGACCAGGAATATGTATTTTAACAAGTCCTCCAGGCATTCCTGAATCCTGGAGATTTGAGATCCGTGGTTCTAATGCACGTTCTTAAGTTAAAAGCCCCAACTGCCTTTTCTCTGAGATTTTCTTCTACATTTACAGAATTTTAAGACAAAAAAGAACTGTTACGTCAAATCCACATTTTCAACAAATCTCAAACTCAACCAGCTGTCTATTTTTATACTATTGAATTTTTTTAGGCCCTTTATTAAGTTAGAAAATCAAAACTGAAAGTAAGGTCTCATAAATAATGCATTCTACAAAAGCTTTTGTTTGAAAACCAACTTTTCTACTTAAACACCCTAAGCCATTTACACACATTTATTTTTGCAACTGCACCCAACATTCCTTCCAAATTTACCAGATTTGCTTCTAATTTCAGCTACAAATTTTCACCCTCCAGAGAACATCTGTGCAACTCTTAATCAGGCTCATCTAAATGGAATGGATTTTAAAAATAACTCTAGTTATAAATTTTTAATTGTTTCCTAAAGATACTTAAGATAGAAGCAGAATGAAAGTGGAAATGATACTGTACTGAACCAGGACATCTGGGGCTGTCGGTAATTTGCTCAGAGACCTTGAGCTATCAATTTAACCTTTCTGGGGCTCAGCGCCCCCATTTGTGAGGGGGAGACCTGTGAGGTCCATTTCAGGTCTAAGAGCCTACAGATCTGTGGCAGTGCTGTTATGCTCTATGATGCTGTACTTTTACATTCATATGATGTGGCCAAATTATTTTAAGACACACGCTTCTTCTTGGGGGTCAAGAACATCACTATCACCCTGCTGGTGAAGCACCAAAATGACAGCGTGGTTTTAACAATCTCTTATTTATTCTCTTTTGGTTGCTGAATTTCTCCCCAAAACTGGGGCGGGGAGGGGTGCAGAGCATAAACCCCCAAAGCTTTCACAATGTTGAAAACAACACAGACTCTGGAAGGAACTGCCGGGGTTTGAATTCTGGGTCTACCACTTACGAACTTTTTGTGATCGTGGGCAAGTTATTTAAACTTTTTAAACTTTCCATAAGACTCCGATTCTTTTTCACTATTATTACTCCAAAGTTGGCTGTCTAGTCAGAAGGTTTCAGAACTGACCTGCCATTCAATTTAGTAAACACACAAGGTAAACTAAACCTGCTTGTGCACGGCACCTCCCCATCCACTCTAGGGGCACGGGTTCTCCAACTTCAGACAGTGCCGGGACTGTTTGGAATTTTTATTTCAAATGCAGATTCCTGGGCTCTGCTTTCAGAAGCTCCAACTCTGCAATTTTTATAAAACGATTGTGGGTGTATGTAAGGCAGGCTGTTGCGGGTGGCAGTCTGAGAAACGTTTCTGTAAGGTTTGAAAGAGACAGGATCCCTCCCTTTAAATACTTACAGTCTCCGAGACTCTCTCCCAGTTCAGAACTCACTGCAGCTCCCGTGGTGTTGCTCTTGCTGGCTGTGGACCACGTGTACCTACCGAGGTCCTTTCACGTAGACTCCACCTGCCATCACTTTAAGTTCCAATATCTATGTCCTGATGCAATTCACCTCGTTACCTTATGTTTGATATCTGCCTAATCCTTTAAACTCCATCCCCTCCGAACCTGTGACTACTGAAAATTTCTGATATTCCTGACCTCTGAACAGAGAAGGTTCATTAACCCTGACTGCTGACCTATAAACCTGACCATGGCCTTATTCACAGTCCTGGTCTCAGAACTACACTTCCAACTCTGCTGCCAGCAAACATCCCAGTATGTCTTCAGTACAGTACACATTTTCAAAAAGAGACTGCAATGTGTCAAAACCCAATTAAGTTAAATTCACAAAATTTTTAATGTACACAGAACAAGTACAACCACAAAGCAACGATCTGGGATAGCATGTAACTATGACAAAGTAATTTAACTGTATTACAAATGTTTAACACGACCTCACTGAAAGCGATGGGGGGAGAAGGAACTGACCTAAGTAACCTTGAACTCTGTTTTCACTCAAAACTGCAGGACTAAAGACAAAAAGAACTGTACATATAAGCACTGCATGCTCACTGATGATGTCTGTCATGGAAGTATGAGCTAATAATTCTGAGACTGCTTTACATGTATCTTGAGGTCAAATAAATAAATAAATGGATGACCAGTGGAGGCCAGGTTTCTTAATACTGGAGAGGAAGATACAAATACTCTAAGGAATTAGAATTTGACCATGTGGTACTACTAGATTAGAGTTGAAGACATCAGTATAAACACATGTTTACCTTGACACAGATGCAGACAGATAAAAAAAACAATGACAGGTGAGTGTATACATATGTTAGTACACATACACATGCCTCCCAACTCTGTCTGCTGAAAGGGCCTAGAAGCAGGGAGATTCTGGCAGCAAAGCACGCCAGAGTTCACGTCTTAGTTTCTAAACCTCATTTTCTGGTAAAAGGAACAAAAGCTCCTTGGGGAAATAGCTAATTCTGGGGCTGGGGCAAGGAAAATACGATTCTTTACAGAAGAATTTTTTAAAAATGTATGTAGATATGTATCCCCCTAGAATATGGAGCTTACTTTGTCCCCCTTGCATGTGGGTGGAGTTAGTCACTTGCTTCCAAAAACCAGGACGCAGAGCGGGGAAAGGAAAAGCACCTTTTCAGTAAAGAAACTTGGCAAACACAGCTGGGGCCAGATGCCGAAGGTCAACACCACCAGTAAGTCATGTTGATGTCATGCACGCCCTGGCACAACGTGCTGAGAATCGCACCAGGGAGTACGGTATGACTTCCACGGTGCTCGTTCCAAAAACAGCACGCAGTCTAACCACGACCAACCCAAACGGCGGGGCATTCTACAGAGTACCTAACCAGGATTCCTCAAAACTGTCAAGGCCATAAAAAAAATTTTCACTAAAAAACAGAAACAGACTATGAAGCAACCAAGGACATGATGACTAAATGCAATGTGGTATCCTGGACTGGATCCTGGACAATGTCTTAAAATGGACTTTAGTGAAATCCAATAAAGTCTGGGATTTACTATTTAGTTTAGTCAATAGTAATGTTGTTTCCCAGTTTTGACAAATGTACCACAGGAATGCAAGACCTTAAACAATTTGGGGGGACTGGGTGAGGGCACGTGGGAACTCTCTGTACTATCTGCAATGCTTTATCAAGCTAAAATTATTATACAATAGAATGTTTATTTAAAAAGAAAAGAGAGCGCACACACAAAATGAAGTGGAAAAAAAGACTGCAAAGGGAAGTGAGGCTGTACTTAGACATTAAAATAAAAAAATAAATCTTCATTGTGTTATTTGGCATAGAGAACTTGACGTTCATGTAGCGTCTGGCGCGCTAGCTAGACAACACAATCCCAGCAGCTTTCCCTCTCTGAGTTCAGAAAGCCACACACACACACACACACACACACACACACACAGCCAAGTCTTTCCTCAATACCTTCCCTTGATACATCTTCAAAACGAAAAGGTTAAATGGGCTCAGGCTGGCAAATACACTGACGCAGGAGTCAAGAAGCACATCTATTAGCTAGTTATCAAGTCCTAGGCAAGTCACTTTGTCTCTCTCAGCCTCAGTTTCCCGATCTGTAACAGAAGCAGGTTTAAAAAAGAAGTTTAAGGATCCTTTCAGGACAAAGATACAACAGTCTACAAAGGTGATTCCCAACCTCCCTGAAACCAGATTCTTCTAAATTCCCTCCTGTCGTCCGACAGCTCCTTCTCAACCTCTTCGGTCTGCAACTTTCAACCCCTCAGGACACTGGCCCCCTTTGCAACCCGCACGCTCTGCCTAAGGAACATTATTCATCCCGAGGCTTCCATTCCCGGTGCAGGCTATTTCTAAACCCCCACCTTCATCCTGACCTAAAGACCAACCGCGGACTGCTCATCCCACCCGGAGACATGATTACAACTGAACTCACTTCCCCCACCCCAAAGACAATGTATTTCAGCGCTCAGGTTCCCCTTTGTGGTAGGCAAAAGAACGGCCCCTCAAAGATGTCCATGGCCTGATCCCCAGAACTGTACACTGCCTTACAGGGAAAGAGGGAATTAAGGTTATAGGAGAAATAAGGTTGCTAATCAGCTGTCCTTCAGATGGACAGGGAAATTATCCTGGATGATCTGGGCGTAGCTAATACCAGCACAAGGGTCCACGTTCATGAAAGAAAAAGCAGGAGAGCCGATGGCGAAGGGATGCACAATAATCAAGAACCAACCGGCTGCTGCTAGCTTTGGGAAAGGCAAGAAATGGTCCTCCCCTAGAGTCTCCAGCAAGGAACACAGCCCTACCGACATCTTGACTTCAGCCCAGTGCGGCCTATTTCAGATTTCTAATCTTAAACTCCGTAAGAGAACGAATCCGTGCTGTTTCAAACCGCTAGCTCTGTGGTGATTTCTGCAGCGCTAGCACAGTGGCACACCACGTCAGTACACGGGACCTAACGTGGTTGGTGAAGTCAGAAATCTGAGTTACCATCGCTGATGTCTGCTTTTCCCTAATTTGCATACTTAATAAACCATCACGTTTCATCCATTGTTCCTCCTTTGTCTCTTAGGAATCTATTTCTCACCAACCCCAGACCACCTTCTGAGTCCGAGCCACTACTATCTAATACTTGGGGACAACTGCAGCACCTCCCAATGGGTGGCCCCTCAGGCTCATTCCTACAAAAACCATTTCCCACAATACAGCCAGAGAATCAGTGAAAACACAAATGATCTGATTCCTCTTTCAAAAACTTCTAACAGATTCTCACTGTCCTAAAGAGAAAGTCCACTCTTTAATTGGACTCACAAGAGCCTAGCACCCCTACTCTCGCCCTTTCCTGTTCTCCCCAGGCTCTGCTCGGGGCACAACGCCATGTCTACTGCAGCCACCGCTAGAGCCCCCAACCCTAGCACAGTTAGTAAACGGCTTTCCTTTCTGTTGGCCCTTATATGAATGCTATCCTCTCACTGAGAAGTAGAGTTTATTTTCCTTATCCATGAATTGAGACTGGCCTGGTGCCTGCTTTGAATAATTGGATACTTCTGAGTCTGTGTCCTAACAGGTCTGGCAGCTTCTGCTTCCTTCCTCTTGGAGTGGCTACCATGCTGGGAGAAACCCAAGGCACCTGGAGGGGCCATGGGACAGGGAATCCTGAGGCCCTGGTCAGGAACACCAGCTGACGCCCTGTCAACAGTCAGCACCACTGCCAGCCAGCTAAGGGAGTCATCGGGCAGGTTCTAATCCAGTCGAGCACCCAAACGGCTGCCATCTCAACTGACATCACGTGGTGTAAAAGAACCTCCCAGTCCAGGCCAGTCAGTGCATTGAATCATGAGACATTAGGAATTAAACAAACAAAAAGTCTATGGTTTTAAAATGTTAAGTTTTAAAAGTTTTAACGTAGTTTGTTTCACAGCAATATGGACATATGCCAACGGGGGTTCGAATCCCACTCCTGGTACCAATTTCATCTATTATCATTACTACTGAGTTGGGGTAACAGATTCCTCAGTGAGCTCCAGCCCTTGACGTGAGGAACATAATGCAAGCATGGTGAAGGGAGGACCTGCCGTGGTCCTTTGCTGAAGCGTAGTTACTCCCCCACATGGTAAATACTCAATACTTCTAATAAATGTAGGGGTACATGTCCTATTTTTAAATCTCACTTCTTTTCCAGATAATCATTTAAAATATGTTCTTAATCAAAATGAGAGGTTAAATCAGTCACCTGTTAAACTCTAACAAATAAAATCAAATTTTGGCAAACATACTTTCCTCTTTTGAGAAATCTATTCCCATCGTCCTCAACCGAGGCCAACCGAAACCATTAAATAAATACAGAATGAGGGCACATTAAAATCCCTGGTCACACGGCAGTCAATAGCCCTGCTTGGGCTACAACTATATGAAAATGTGACGGGCAGATCATGTGAAAGATTTTGCTTACAGTACCAGAGGCTCCCCCATTGGTGATGTGGCCAAGATTGATAAGAATGAGAAGCAGAAACACTATTATTGGGGTGAGGATGCAAATATTTGCTAAATGCAAGAATGACAGCACATCACTGGAACACACAACCAGTTAATGAAAAAACAAATGAGAAAAGGGAGGAAGAAGCCGCTTCGCAGCTGAGCGTCTGAAACACCTCTCAGACCGCGTGTGGTCGTCGCTGACACCCGTCGGGTCTGAGGGAAGGTTTCTGGGTGTCACAGGGCTTTGGTATATGAATCTGTTAGGGCTCATTACAGCAACTACTATTTGTATTTCGCTTCCCAATTATTAAGTACCTGAACACAAGTGCATGCTGCACTCAGAAAATTATAAAATTAGAAACAAGTTGCAGATAACAATACTACCAGCTTTGATATTGTTAAGTTTCAGCCAAGATCCATGTGAACTCATAAACTCAGCAGTGAGGGAACCAAGATAAGGCAGATACAGGGCAATTCCTTCAAGCTCAGCAAACTCCACCACTGCCTAGGAACTCTGGAAGGTTCCACTTCAAGAGAACAGCAAGCACTAACAAAAACCGCATCTGCTGGGTGACACATTACATAATCTCTCTCTATTAACTGGTTTAAACGCCTATTTCAGTCTGTCCCACAGGCGCTCTGATCCTTTTTGCTGGAAATTAAATCCCATACTAATTTTTCTGAAACTGGAACACATTTCTGCTTCTTAGACCTTAC
The DNA here is from genome assembly GCA_004024845.1 of Tonatia bakeri. NCBI lineage: Eukaryota > Metazoa > Chordata > Mammalia > Chiroptera > Phyllostomidae > Tonatia > Tonatia bakeri. The sequence goes on along the minus strand of PVIA01003652.1, from coordinate 83,745 downwards.
CATAAATGTCTTTTTTCCCCTATTGGGAAGAGAATGCCCATCCTCCCTCCCCCGACACAAACACCCTGGGCCCTCAACACACACTGTGGCACCACTCCTCCTTCCCAACGGAAAGGTGTACACTTTCTGTTGTTTCCCATCAGCCCTCATAACCAAAGCAGGGGCTCACATCTGACGGGCCGAGGAGAAGCAAACCCTGCGCACCAGAGCATGTGAACTGTGTCAGACTAGGAGCCACCCTGAAGAAAAGTCAATGTCCATATTTTACATCCAGGAAAAGGAAGCCCCAAGAGTGAAGTTAAGTGGTTCGAATTTGCACAGCTAGCAGGGAGCAGAGCTTGCATGTTAACTCTGGCCATCTGTACAATATTAAACTTGCACAATACTAATTGTGCACAGTACTAATCTGGAGCCTAGAGCTCCAAAGGATTCATCTCTCTCACCTGCAAAGGGCCCAAACAATTATTAACCAGAAAAATGATGGCAATGCTACGTGCCAGTCACAGTGGGGAGTGTCTTACACACATTACTTAATTCTCATATCGACCCTAAATAAGGTGGGGATAAAGAAGTTGTTTGTGGGTGCACAGTTAAATATTCATTAGGTATCAGTTTCTATTTTACAACACTGCCCCTATTTTACAGACGAGAAAACCAAACTTGCTTAAAGTCACAATGCTATTAAAGGGCAGAGCTGAGTTTGAACCCAGGTTACTTGATTCCAAAATTCTTCAAGTCCTAGGTTATTCTGCTTAGGGAACTGAAGTATTGTGCTGTGCTCTTTGGCAGAAACGGAAAGAAGGAAGGCACCTCGCAGCAACCATGACCTTCCAACATTAAGAAATATATTACATCTCCTTGATGTACTATATACATGTGGTGGCAGAAACCTCAGAAAGGCTCAAACCAAAGGTAATCTTCGATTTGAACCTCTCACAGTTCCCTGTGTCTGCCAGGTATTGGGAAACAATTCTTAGTAGGTCTCACACGTCTTTGCACATTTTGCAAGCAGAGGCATCAAGGGCCCTTTTGTTCCAGACTATCTTTTCAAGGACATTGGATAATGAACAAAGCTTTTGGAAGACTGAGATAGTGCTTCCATCCAAAGCAGAGGGCAGGATAGTGAGGATAATAATGTCATCCTCCAGGAAATCTAGGATCCTTAGGCTCAAGGTTCCTCAGCTGTGACACAAACCCACCGCAGAATCACTCCTGACCCTTCCATATCGCTCCGGTAAGGATGGGGGGTTGGCGGGGGGGGGGGGGGGCAGGCAAACCTATGGGAACATGATACTCACACTGCTCAGTGTGCAATAGTAACAAATACCTCCATCTCTGGTCCACAGGCCTCCTGTCTTCTGGCAGCACCCACAAAAGTATGGTGGCTAACTTGGCAGCTTCCAAGGAGGGTAAAACCTTAGAGCCTTTACAGGGCCTGACACCAAGGCCTTCATACCTCTTCTCCCCTTTGCTCCCCTCGGAGGTAACCTCTCACAGGCAACACCTCCCCATCTTTCGTCATCATCTCCTGTGTGAAATTTCTCCTAAAGGCCCATCGTTGAACAGCCTGTGAACCCCCACTGTTCCCTGAACACAGGTTTTCTATCACACACCTTTACGGTTTTATTCCACTCGCTTATTTGTGTGCTATGCCACATAATCAATTAACTGCCTCTTAGCTCAAAATTTATCTTTTAATACACACTCTGGGATAATGAATGGAACTGCCTTAAGTGCCTCCCCTTACAGCAAGCACACTATACCTTCTCAGCAGACAGTGCTGGAAGGGCGCTGCAGGAGGGCGTTCTGCAGCTAACTGTACGCAGGACTTCATGATGAAAGGGTGGCCTGCCCAGCCTGGATGCTTCTGCCCTGAGATCAGGAACGAGACAGGACTAGCAGTTCTCACCACTTCTATTCCACGTTGGATTCCAGGTTCTAGTCATGGCAATTGGGAAGGAGACATAAATAAAAAGCAAGCAGATCAGAAAGGAAGAAAATAAAACTCTCTCTATTCATAGATGACATGCTCTTATACAGAGGAAATCCTAAGAAATCCACTAAATATACATGTATAAATGTAAATGTAACTAATAAACAAGGTCACCAAAGATTGACATATAAAAATCAATTATATTTTTATATAGTTGCAATGAATATTCTGAAAATAAAATTAGAAAACAATTCCATTTACAATAACATCAAAAAGAGTAAAATGTTTTGGAATTAACAACAAAAAGTGTAAAGCTAATACTCTCAAAACATTGTTGAAAGAAAATTTAAAAGATCTAAATAAATGTAAAAATAACCCTACATGGAAACAGAAGACTTAATATGTGTATTGTTAAAATAGTAATACTCCCCAAATTAATCTACAGATTCACAGAATGCCTTCAGAACACAAGTTGGCTTCTTAGTAGAAATGGACAGCCGATCCTAAAATTCATATAGAATTACAAGGGACCCTAAACAACCAAAGCAATCTTGAAAAAGAAGAACAAAATTGGAGAACTCTACTTCCCAATTTCAAAATTTGCTACAAAGCAACAGCAACAAGCTGGTGCAGCAGAGGCACAAAGATGGGCATGCACACAGAGTTCCATCGGTGGAAGGGAACTGAGAGTCCCAAAATGAACTTATGTGGTCAACCTACTTTCAACCAGGTACCAAGCCCGATCAGTGGGGAAAGAACAGTGCTGGGACAACTGGAGAGCCACAGGCAAAAGAAATTTACCCTTAATTCAAACACATACAAAAATTAACTCAAAATGGATCTAAATCTAATAGCTATAATTATAATACTCTTAGAAAAAATGAAATTAAGTTTTCATAATTTTAGGTTTGGCAATTGATTCTTATATGATACCAAAACCACAAGCAACAAGAGAAAAATAGATAATTGGACTTCATCAAAATTAAAAATGTCTTTTAAAAAAATGTATTTATTTATTTTTAGAGAGAGGGGAAAGGAAGGAGAAAGAGAGAGAGAGAAACATCAATGTGTGGTTGCCTCTCACATGCCCCCTACTGGGGACCTGGCCTGCAACCCAGGCAGGTGCCCTGACTGGGAATCGAACATGTGACCCTTTGGTTCGCACGCAGGCCAGTGATCAATCCACTGAGCCACACCAACTAGGGCAAAATTAAAAATTTCTATGCTTCAAAGAAATTGAAGTTAGGGTGCCTATCAAGAAAGTAAAAAGACAATGCACAGAAAAGGAAAAAGTATTTGCAAATCATGTATTTGATAACGGTCTTGTGTCTAGAACACATATTTGTGGAACTAACTTCAGAAAACGTACAATGCTTTAGAAAGGAGGAAATCACGTGAACTTCAACATGGACATGCCTCACTCTAGAAGAAATTTCAAGTAAGGGTTACTACAAATCCATGATATAGAGGCTGTCAGGCTTATATTATACTCTTTTATGTGAAGTTAAAAATTATTCGCTACTAGTAATTTAAGGAATTGGCCAGAAAAGAAAAAAAAAGATTACTATATTTACAAGAACATTTCTGTTATTTTCTCCATAATCCCTCCTCAGGTGTCACTTTTTATTTTGATTTTATAAAATTTCACCGGTCCTTAGCCACACACATATGAAGAGAGACTATCACAGAATGACTTACCTAGCCCGGGAGTTGACTGGTCAAATCAGACCCACTGGTTTGTTTATACGTTGTTTATGGCAGAGCTGGGTAGTTGCAACACAGAAAGAACTTGGTTGGGAAACAGGGTATTAACTGGCCTTTTCTAGCTCTTATCTAGTGGTAGGAATGTAGACTTATAAACAATCAGATGCACAGAAGTGCTCTGTTGTTTTGATGAATGAATGCACAACCGACACGGAGGAACCCAAGAGAGCCACTTGGTCTGGGTGGGAGAAGAATGTCTAGGAAAGGATGACACTTCAGCTTCGCCTGGAAAGATGAGTAAGTGCACTCTGAGCAGTCAGCAAGGAGAGAGCGTTCTAGGGAGAGGAAGTCATGTGAGCAAAGGCACGGATGCCTGACAGAGCCCCCAGTGGATGGCAACCAGTCCCTGTCACTGGAGTATACAGAGCACACGGAGGGTGTGGCCGGCGACTTCACGAACATTCTTAGAAACTCTGCTCAACGGTTTAAAATGGGTACCAAAACTAATAGCTGCCATTTTTCAGAGATGCCTTGGTCACGGCCAGAGATGTGACCAGACAAGGATGAGCTACACAGCAGAAACAATTCATGGCAATCAAGATTTTTAAGTATAGTCCTCCCTAGTCAAAGCCTTTTGTTTGAAGCCCAGCAAGGGAGCCTTGCAGGTCAGCAACAAGCACTGGCAAACTTTCTGCAGGAGAAGCTCCCAGGGGTGACAGCTCCGCACAGGGCTGTCTCTGCACCCGCAGCGGCACAGACAACACGGGGTGGGTACGAGGACTGCTGTCAGAGCTTACCGCATCGGAGTCAGGGGAAGTCACACCTCCAAGGACACCGGGTTGACAAAGGCTCAGTGTACTCAGCAAAACAACTATTCATTTTGTCACCTACCTACCCTTACAGTGTTGCTGTAGGATTAAGTGAATGAATAGCCACAAGGTATTTAGAACATGGCAAGTAAACACACAAAAAGCTCTGTATGTCTGATATTGTTAGGTTGCCTAGTAAATAGCGTCTACAGAAGATGTGTGCCAACTGGATATAAAACCAGGCTGTTAGGTCATAATGTCAAAAGTCATGAAGGGACAGAGAGACCCATAATCTCATTTGAAACATCATTTACTACTTTGTAGCTCTCCTTATATTTGTACATATTTGTCTTATCTGCTGACTAAATTCTTAGCTTTTTGAGGGTATGGGCCAATAAACATTAGTAATTGATCAATATAAAGTATTAGCAACTATCTAAGAATAGTTAAAACCACCCAAACTCAATTAGATGTTTTAAATCAGTATTCTACAGTTAAAGGAGAGAATTACCTTGCCCAAGCACTGCCCCCAAAAAAGGAAACCTCCTTGTCTCAGTACAAGCCCTCACTGCTGCCACCACCAGTTTAGAGAGAGCAACTACATTTCACATGCATCCCCTCTCCACTGTCCTGAGTATTGCCTGTAACTTCTCATGGTGTGTAACTTTTCCAATTAACCTTTCCTTCTCTTCGCTTATTCGGCTAGCTTCTTCTGGATCTGACACCACAACAGCAGCAATAAATACAAAACCATTAAAGGAGTCCTCTATGTGTTCTTTCAGTAAATTTAAGAAATACTGGATAATCAAAGTGATGACATCATTTTCAAGCGACGATCCTTACGGCAGATGGTGCTGGAAGAAAGGGAAGGGTAGATCTAGAGGTAAATGAAACTTCCTTCAACTTCAGGCAGAGAAGTGTCTGATTCTACAAGACATTCAGAGAAATTGATGCAGGGAACATGCCTCTTGCAACTTGGTCACATGCAAAAATGAAGCAAGAAGCACATCTGTTTGGAGCTTGCCCCAAGTACCTCTAATGCTTCTCCAAAATGGGTTCATAACTCCCACCCACAGAGTAAGCCAGTGCCTAAAGAGGCACCCAGGGACAAGCAAATTAGAACATTTCCAAGGTCAACTGTTGACAGGCCTAATTGTTTACAGCAACTAGAGTATATTCTGGCTGCTGAAGACACTTAACCTCTCTGCCTTGCCCAATACCATAAGAAACTAATTTACCCCATCAGCTACAAAATATGAAAGTTCTGTAGGTGTGGATTCAAATAGCTCATGACATTTCAAACAGAAGCAAATATTAGTAAGATCCCCAGAAGTAAGTGATTTTAAGCTGGTTCAACAATTTTGGAAAAAAACTAAAATAGCAAGCATACCAGTGGCAGAGGAACGGCAAGTGAAAAAAAATCAGTAAGTGTTATTATCTTGTTTTTCTAACTGCTTCAATATGAATACTCACCAAAACTGCTAAAAAGTGGCAAAACTAACTGATTCTAACTGCCCTCATCCTTTCTTGCCCTCCTCTGGCAGGCGCTGGGAAGTGAAGCATCTCTTGTACCTGCTGTTATCCAACAGCCACGTGCCACATGTGGCTATTTACCCCAGAACACGTGGCTGGTCCAGACTGAGATGCAGTGCAAGATTTTGAACTCAGTGCTCTCCCCCCAAAAAAAGGAATGTAAAATTAACTCATCAATAATTTTCATATCGATTACATGTTGAAAAATACTTTAGGTATACTGGATTAATAAAACACTACTACAATTAATCCCGCCTCTTTCTTCTCACCTTCCACGTGAGCGCAGTGGAAAACTTTAAATTACGCACCTGGCTCACGCTGTACAGTTACTGGGCGGGGCCGCTCTACGCGAGCAGCGCTTTGCACTCCTGCAGAGCGCAAACACGTGCTTTCAGTCCCAAGCACAGCAGAGGAGGAAACAGGTCTGGACAATAAAATAATCTCCCTGTAACCATCACATTCGTTTCGATGGTTGACCACCAACCTAATAAAAGCTCCTTTCGGCTTATCCCAAGACAAAATTTTATGTTCTTTAAAAAGGGACCTGATGCTTGAAAGATGATCTTAAGTTCTACATCTGCCAGGAGTTGACATCTTTGCCCAGCATTACCCTAGTCTTAATCCTTTCCGAGGACCAAAGATAGGGGATAAAATGCCTGTCTAACTTTAAAGCCTGACTGAGCGACTCCGATTCAGCTTTTCTGCAGCAGTCATTTCGCACTCCGTCAGGTCAATGAAACCTAACCCAGGCCTCCGCTCCAGAGATAAAAAAGGATCCATGCAGAGTCTAGAAAAACCCAGGTGGTATTCAGATACTATCCCTCCTCTCTCTTAAAGCCTAAAATATGACTCAGTTACATTCCAAAGAGTAACGTCCCGGTGTGAACCGGGCAACTTAGCTAACAGGACAGCAGAGCAAGCAATTCTTCGCTCACATTCCGCCACGTGGAGGAATCAAACTGCAGGTGTTGGAAGGGCTGGGAATTGACAGAGTGAGGCTGCAGGGAGAGGTGAGGTGAGGCGAGGCAAACAGCAGCCAAAATTCTCCTCTCTGGAGCTCTTAGAAAGAAAACTACTCAACTTTCTAACCAAGGAAGCCAGCAGGAAAGGACAGTTCATCTCAAACCTGTCTCAGACACAACTGGCCCCTGGTAGAAGTCAAAAATGACATGGTATTTCTATATGTACAATAGATGTAAATCTTTTAAAAATGGTTTTGAAATGTAATCAACAACAAAATTAGGATGCATTAACTTAGAATAATAAACAGATGTATATTTCTATTTTTTTGACAAGGCCTGTATCTGTCTCTGGTAAATGCAGCTGAGTAACCTGGATAGCTGAAAATAAAGCAGCAGAAATGAGGGGCATATTCCTCATTCCTGGGAGAATTTGTTCATCTTAAAATGCAGTTTTAATAGTCCCACAGTCTCTCCGGTCTGTATGGGGCGTTTTAGCCATACTGGATAATTGAGGCTCCGGGCTACTAAGTTCCAATAGTTTAGTAACTGTGGCTTTGACACAATCCTGAACCCTGCAACAGCCAACTGGTCCATAAGGCTGGCGGCTGCCTCATAAGAAGTGTTCTGGTGCCCCCTGGTGGCGCGTGCTTCCTTTCAAAGGGGAAAGAAAGAATGAAAGCAGACCAGTGTTCTCCACCTGTGGTCCACAGAATCAGTGTCACCTGGCAACTTGCTACACTTGAAAATCCTTCAGGTCATCCCAGACCTACTGAAACTCTAGTGGTGGGGCCCAGCGACCTGTGTTTCAACAAGTCCTCTCAGCGATTCCAACGCACCCTCAAGTTTGAGAACCACTGGATTCATCAGTCCTTACACAAAAGTTAAGTGCAAGGTCTTAAAATTAGGTTCATACGTTAACCAAAGTGCCCAATTTCTAATTTTGGAAAGCAAATTTTTTCCTACATTCTAACCCAAGTATCTGTATTCAGAGAACAGTCTTAAAAGCCACTTATTAACACATTTATATAACTTTAACCTTAATGAGGAATGGTCTTAATGAGGAAAAAATGAGTCCCAACCTCTGAAATACCAGATGAGTTCCCTGAGGTCTTTGCCATGAGAAAATCCAGTTCAAAGGGAAGGCCAGACACATTTACAAAACAAAATATGATAATAAATGCAAATGGTCCCGTTAAAGCATATCAGGAATGGCATGTTACTATATCTCAAGAGGGAGGAGCACTCACCTGAAAACCCATGAAAAGCCAAGGAGGTAGAACGGTGGTGATTTTTTAAATTAACAGTCATCTACCCTAACAGTGACAGACACCACCAGAAGGCCCACTGTACAGATCTGCTCTGTGCAACTATGCTATGAAGGAATCAAGGGAAAAGCAGGTCTGACGAAGCCTTGCAAAACTGTTTAGTTTCAACTTAGGTCTTAAAGGAGAACACACCTAGCAGTGTCAGAATGTGGAGGAGAAATGGTGGAGGTTTTTCTTCTTTCTGCAAAATAACTGAGTTTTCCTAGAGAGCTAGAATTTTGATATGCTGTAGGCAATGCCTTTATACTTTTAGCGCTACAGATACCATAATTAAGTATGTATTTTCAATTGCCTTATTTGAGTTACAGTAATATTTTGCTTTTACGATTGGCTCCAGTTATAAAAGCTATTCAAGAAATGCAAACACCAGCCTCTGTGGTTACTGTTACCTTTGCTGTCGCTGTGGCCACCACTATAACTGCCCCTTTCTAATCACTGCTTCCAGTCAGTAACGTGATTATGGAATAAAGAACAGAAGCAAAGCCAAAGAAGAAACCTTCCCAATTAACTAGAGCCCTGGCCGGCTATAAGAAACAGTACTCTAGATGGAGAAATATATTACAACATAATGAAAACCCAGAATGTGACTCTTCCTAAGAAAATAAGCCTTAAGCATGTCAGGCTAGTACTATGCTGGCCTATCAAATTATTAAGTAATTTTCAGAACAATTTTAACATAAGAGATTAAAGTGAAATGATTATTCCTTTTTCATATAATAAGGTGGTGGGTGGTACAGTGATATGGATAATCAGAATTTTATTTTTGTCTATCATTATTAATTTTTTAGAATGTCTTATATCAGAGGTAAAAGTAGACTCTTACCCCCAAATCAGCCAGAATCAGAACAATTCACTCAACTAAATGCTTAACACCTGCAAATTTGAAAGTTCAGTTATTCATGGGGACCACAAATGTCCATGCAATTTTTAACTTGCTGGCTATTCTTTATTCATCATTAACTCCGAAGCAGCTATCACAAAGCGAAAACTGCTTCCCACCTGTGTGGAGACTAAGATGAGATTAAAAATGAATCAGTTTTAAAAAGTGATGATTCTTAACAGCTATACAGGACTCGTGGACAAAACCAAGGAAGGGTGGAATCAAAGGAGGGAGGTGGGGATGGCCGGGGTATGGGGGGAGTGGTGGGGAGTAAATGCAGACAACTGTCTTGACCAACAATAAAACCACTTTTTAAAAAAATAAAAAGTGATGATTCTTGCCCTGACTGATGAGGCTCAGTGGGTTGGGCATTGTCCTGTAAACCAAAAGGTCACCAGTTCGATTCCCAGTCTGGATACATGGCTGGGTTGTGGGCCAGGTCCCTGGCTGGGGTGTGTGCAAGAGGCAACTGATCCATCGATGTATCTCTCACACATCGGTATTTCTCTCCCTTCCTTTCTCCCTCCCTTCACCCTTCTCTAAAAGTAAATAAATATGACCTTCAAAAAAAAAAAAAGTGATGATTCTTGGCCAGAATACAAATTCTGGATACATGAAAGAACACACTGCCAAGTAATCAATTCACTGTATCGTTTCTATCCAGCAGGACTGCAGCTGGCTGAAGGAAAGAGGAAACCTGACGGCCATTATCTTTCCCCTGCCACTACAAGTTCAGAAACAGAGCAGGGTGAGTACAGTGGCCCCAAGAGGTCCCAACTTCTTCCATCCATGATGACCACGTGCAACCCTGCCTTTACAAACAGAGGGGGCTGCAGCCAGGCGATGGCAGTCTGTGGCTTCAGAGTGCGAGAATGTCCAAGGGAAGCTGCTGAGAACTTGACTGGCAGGAAAGACAGAAGGTGACAGTCTGTTTCAGAAAAAAAATGCGACCTCACTTTGGTGTTAAGGAAAGAAAAGGGGAGGAGAGATGAGGAGGACAGAACGGAAAAATCGGATAATGTCACCTTCCACAAATAACTAAACTTCTCTGAGCTAAATGTTATTTCAGTGTTATCCGACTGCTGCAAATGCCATTCAACGGACGTGCTCAATTTTCAGTCGAGCACAACAGTAAAGGGCAGAAACTGGAGTCAGACCACCTGGGTTCAGACCTCAAGGCTTCCACTCACTAACCCTGCGACCTTAGGAAAGTATCCAGTTCCGCCCGCCGCCCTCAGTGTACTTGGTACGAAGGGGGGATGACAATGGTCCCTACCTTGCAGGGTTGCTGTTAGGACCAAAGGAGGCAGCATGTGTAGAAAAGCACAGCGCCCACACACACTGGCAGCGTGTGACAAATTCCCCTGTGGTCACCTCTCTCATTCTGACCATCATCATGATGGTCATCACCACACCCTGGCTCAGTCCAGCGAACGTCCCTCTACCTGCCTGACCATAACAACCAGAGTCTTTCTGCCCTGGGCCTCCACGAAGCCATAGGAAGAAAAGCCATATACAGAGAAATACTGACAGCCCTCCAGTGAGGCTTCTTATCTATTGGACCCTTGAGCAATTTCAAAAGTGTCCTCTTCTTCCAAGTGTTCCTCACAAATACGCAGCAGGAATCGGACAAAAGCTGTCAATCCTCACGCATGTACGTCCCCACGGAATAGCACCAGGCAAACCTCTGAAGTCCACCCGCCACGGGCCTGGCAGAGAGGCACAGAGAGAAAGGACACAACTCTAAGGGGCGCTAACACTTCAGGGAAGGGCCATTCCTCAAATCCATGGAACGGAACTGAAAGGGCTGACACAAATACAGATCCAATTGCTTAAGGATGACGTTAGAGACAACAATCTCGGTGAATTAGGATTATGAAAGCAGAAAAGTACATAATAAATAACTCTGAAAAATGAACTCCAGTTGTCTGAAAATCCCCAAATGGAACACATTTAAGTTTCCAACTAGGTCACATAAAGAAGCTATGACACGAAAGTCAACAGTCTGAGAGAAAAACGGATGGACACAGTGGCAGTGAGTCCGGCCACCCAGACCCCACTGGCCGGAACATGACACAGGCAGAGTGGCCGTTCTGAAAAAGCTGGAACAATGAGCAGGGACGATCGCCTGGTACAGGAACACACAACTAACAGGAAACCGAACAGCACACATCCACACCCCTCAGGTCCTCGGGAGCAAGGATCTCCTTCACCAAAAATTTCGTATCTAGCGACAAGAGAACTGCAGCACAAAGTGAGATGCAACACATAAGTGACCACTACCACCTGCTTTAACAAGGCTTGCCCGTTCTACTTTGAGATGAAGTGGGCGATCCAAAAGTCAACAAGTGCGCCTAACCTGACAAGGCCAAGGGCAAAAGGGAATGGTTCCGCTTCAAATATAGTTCCTGAACTCTCCGCGCCCTGCTCTTCTTTCTGCACCTTAATTTCTCCCAATCCACTCACTGTTGTCCAGCAAAACAGTTAGCTCAAATGCAAACCATATGACTAAAACAATAAAAGCTAACATTTACTGCATACTTAAGTACCAAGTGCTGTTCTACATAACTTGCATGATTTCATTTCATCACCACAGCAATGCTTTTTACAGAGAAACCGAAGACAAACAGGCTCCAGAACTTGCCCAGGGCCATAGACACAGTCTGCGCTGCAGCCAGGACACCCAGCCTGCGCTGCAGCCAGGACACCCAGCCTTCCCGTACTGAACATCTGCCCTGCCTCTGCCACAATGTGGGAACGAAGCACACAGACGAAGCAAACCTCCAGCACAACTACAACCTCTTAAAACTTACTTTCTTTTCCCCCTGAGGTACTGAAAGAATCTTACAGGCTACTTGATGTCTCTCCACCCCCCCCACACAGCATCCTCAGGGCTGCCACGAGGGCTACCTTTCCACAACTGCATTTACCACATTTTTTTTCTACTCTCAATGGCAAAGCATCACCTTTCGGGCACTCAACGTTCACTTAATGACTGAACGACATGTATGTGTCTTTCTTCCCAGGTAGACTGTAAAAAACTTTTATTAATCTTTACAGTTTTGGCTAATATGCTTGATAAATTACTGATTTAGCAAAATTCAATCCTAAAACTTTAAACAGACTTCCAAACTCATCCACCTCTTCACATCCCAGGCCCTTGTTCCAGGTTCTGACCCTTAAATATACTAACTGCCGCACTGGCTGGTGTGGCTCGGTGGTTGAGTGCTGGCCTGAGAATCAGAGGGTCACTGGTTTGATTCCCAGTCCAGGGCACATGCCTGGGTTGCAGGCCAGGTCCCCAGTAGGGGGCGTGCTAGAGGCAACCACACATTGATGTTTCTCTCCCTCTTTCTCCCTTCCCCTCTAAAAAATAAAAATAAAATCTTTTAAATATACTAACTGCTAGTTACCATTTATGGTAACCAGCTATTGAACAAACACTCTGCTAAGAGCATATACTAACATATTGAATCCCAACAATCACAGAAAGTGGGCATTTCCCCTTCCCTCGCAGAGAAGAAATGAGAAGTTCAGAGAAGTGATCTAACCTTGAGCAAGTTACAGAACTAAGGCTGGATGATTCTAAGTCCTTGCAACTGAGTGGTTACACTGGCTCTGTCTCCTGCAGGTCTTCCATCCCCCTTGCAGGCCGAACCACCTTCACGGTCCCTCAGATGCCAGGGGTCCCTCAGATTCCTGCTCTCTGGGTCCTCAGACAACACGGCAGTCTGGTGTCACGTTCGACCTGCTCCTCTAGCAAGCTCTGGCTGAATGACCCCCAGAGGGGTCAGCGCAGGCACTCTCTCTGGAGAGAGTTTCCCCTGGCACCTACTGCAGGACCACAGCAGTGCAATTCACTCCCACGGCCCGTGGCTCTCAGGCTGTGGTCCCCAAGAAGCTTTGTGAGGTCCCCAGAGTCAAAATCAGTTTCATAACCATTGTAAGAGCTGCAGCAGAGACCACATGGCCCACAAAGCTAAAAACGTTTGCTATCTAATCCCTTAACAGAAAAAAACTTGGCTGACTCCTACTTCAGAGCATGAACTTTTCAAAACACAATGCTGACAACTCTTTTTAAAATTACATTGTATTTTGCACCAAAATACACTTTTTAAAAAAGGAACTTTGTAATGAAAACACTCAGAAGCCTTCAAAGCAAGTCCTGAAAATAAACAGATACAATCCCACAGGAGGTCTATGCTCCAGCTCTTCCCTCTCATGACGTGATTTGATTATGACTTATCCAGGGCTACTACCAAAGCCAAATGTCCAAAAACAGATTACCGCTGCCAGCCACGAACGGATGGCTGGTGTAGTGGTATGGAACTACCCGTCAGGCCATGCACGATTAGAAAGCTGGACAAAACATATGAAACAAATGCCTTCAGATGGTAGGCCAATGAGTGGAGCAGAACCATGATTCCTGCGAAGGGAAACAGATAAGTCAAGTCCTATGATCGCCCTACTCCCTGTGCCAGGGAAGAGAAAGCCAAGGACAGTGCAGAAGTCTTGAAGGTTTGAGGAGCCACCGGCTGGAGTTCAAGAAGGCTGAAGCGCCAGGGTTTTGCAAGCCAGAGCCCCGGGAGGGAGCTGTGCAGAGAAAAGTGCGTTGCAGGAATCTGCACAGGGATCCCCTTGGGTCTGACGCTGAGGATGAAGCTGCTGACTGCTGACAGCTGTAAGGTGAACAAGTCCCAGAATTCACACAGCACTGGAAAATGTTCAAATTTCATCCAGCAGAGCAGAGCTCTCACAGAACCCCCTGGAAAATCAACAGAGACTCCAGAAAGGCCAAGTTCTGTAACAAGGTTACGGTAAATTAGCCCTAAAGTAAACCTGTACTAGACCCGCCTAGTGCTTTTACAACAAACCTGGAAAGGATCAGCCCAATGCACAAATAACTGCCTGCCAAAACAAATGTCAAAACTACTTAAAGAAAAGACAACAAAACCCAACCACTCAACAGCACACTGCATAGCAGTAACAGACAGAGATGGCAGAATCAGCAGACAAGGATATTAAAACGGCTACGTAAATAGACTCCATGTTCAAGAATACAGAAGAAAACATGAACATAATGAAGAAATGCAAGATAGAGATAAGATTCCATTTAACTCTTTCATATGTCTTCTACAGCTGAAATATCCACCACCTGAAATGAAAAATTCACTGAATAGATGTAACGGCAGATTAAACATTGCAGAAAACAAGGCTAGTGAATTTGAAGACGCAGCAATTGACACTTCAAATTAAAGTCAGAGAGAAAAAAGATGGGGAAAAGAATCAACCAAGCCTCCGTGATTTATGGGACATAATCAAGCAGTGTAACAAACATGTAATTAGCATCCCAGAAGGAGAGGAGAGAGGAAAAAACAGAAAAAGTATTTGAAGAAACAGTAGCAGAAATTTCTCCAAATTTGATCAGAACTGTAAGCCCACACATCCATAGAGCTCAAAGAACACCAGACACAATAAACAAAGGAAATCACACCAAGGTGCATACATCACAATCAATTTACAAACACCAATGGTATTAAAAAGAAAACAAAAAGATAATACTGCTCCCCACCTCCATATACAATATCAGATAAAAACAACTCTAATCCAAAGAAAGCAAACAACTTCTTTCTAGATGCTCCAATCCAAAACTCTGGTCAAGTCCATCAAAGACCTTCCTTTGCCAGCAGCGCCAGTAGCACAGGCTGAGTCTGTCTGTAAGGTAATCAGCCCGAACAAAATGCAGCTAAGTTACCGGATTCATCAAACACATCTGTATGCTGTAAAGTTCACAAATGCCACACACATCTGATCGTGTGTTCCTTGAGGTCGGGAACTGCCACGTTCTAACCCACAGATTTCCAGTGCAGTTTCTAGTGGCACGGAACTGTTTGAACACACGTGAGCGAGCCGGTCTCGTTTCATCCTCATACATCACCCAGGGACGTGTGGGACGAGATGAGAAAGCAGACGCCCAGAGGGGTCGAATGCCTGTCCCAAGGACGCACACGTGGTGAGCAGTGTCTCACATCCCCAGAGTAAGGCCACCACACTGGTTCCCACAAAGTAGACACAAAAGAAATCCACGTTCATTCGTACTTACTCTGCGTTTCCACAAGATCCAGAGCAACACTAGAAGCTGTGTCCATCCCAGTGTTGATGCAGTTCTGGAAGTTTTTTAAGGAGGAGAGAGCAGATTCTATACCGCTGAAGGATATAAAACCAGTTGAACCTGAATTTGAACTGGAACGTCCAGGCATCTTGAAATTATTACCTAAGTTTTCAAACACAATGAAACAAAATTTATGAGTCAGAATAAATGCACAGGAAAATAAAACTGCTGTGAAACATCCATATGAATGTATCCAACCCCCTACAGGGGCCACCCTGTTATGCACATTCTATATTCCCCGACAGGAGGCCAAAGCACCGTGCCGTCGACTGGGCCGCCAACACAGATGCGCTTAACAAATGAAAGGGTAACGAACTATATTCACTTAAAAAAAAAAGATTTTATTTTTTTCATTTTAGAGAGAGGGGAAGGCAGGAGAAAGAAAGGGAGAGAAACATCAATGTGCAATAGATAAACTAATCAACTGCCCCTCGAACACCCCCAACTGGGGACCCAGCCTGCAACCCAGGTGTGGGCCCTGACTGGGAATTGAACTGGTGACCTCCAGGTTTGCAGGTGAGCACCCAATCCACTGAGCCACACCAGCCAGGGCTGTCTACACTTTTTAAAGAAGAAAGAAGACTCTCTTCCAAAAGAGTCCTTGATTCTCTGAACAACTGAACAAAAGTACAGGTCTTAAAAACTTAAAACGTAAATGGGTCAGAAAAAGTAGACCACTCATTTGATTCATTTTTCTAAAAAATAAAAATAATATAGTTCAAAAATCAGTAATTTTCACTTATCTGACTTATATGCATATTGAATTCTGAAAACTCAAAAATATGTATTCCTGAAAGCTTGTCTGACTTCTAAGAGATTCAGATTTGCTGAGATCACAGATTCTGTTTTAGTAAAAGTGGACTTTTCTACAAACTCCTATCTTCTGATAGCTAACCCACTGTAACAGTTTCAGTTATTACCTTCATATTAAATGCTCCCTAATCTGTATTTTCTGCTACCAATTCTTTCAGCTTTGGAGCACTTATGGACAGCTGCCAACAAAAAAGACATCTTTGCTTAATTCTAAAACCACCTGTAATTCAATCCACTGAAACAAACTGGAAAAGTAGAGAGAAAATTCACACAGGCTTAGAGGGATGGGAAGGCTGTATGGCAGCGGAATAAAAGGTATTTGCTTAGAATCATATGGACATAGCACGGATTCTGGCTCTGCTACTTTACTGCTGAGTAACCAGAGCAGATGGCCTAAACCTCTCTCAATCTAAGGTTCACTGCTTCACAGTGGGAAGAAATATCAGCAGTGTGGTTCAGCACACAGTGCACTGTTAATTAGCATCAGGACATGTCCTTCTGCCCTTCCTTCCCTCAGGATCTGCCTAGTGAATCTCTGGCATTTCCACGCTTTCCATTGCCACCACCTTTATCTTACATCTGGGTACAGTAGTTTTTAAAGTACTGGTCCTTTTAATTAGATTAATTTATTCATTCAACAAAAGGTATTGAGTGCCATACTCTGTCAATCATTTTTTTTAAAGCCACATTAAAACACCCATTTAAAAAAGACACAGGGCCCTGGCTGGTGTGCATTGCTGTTCAGTTGGTTGGGGCTTCCTCCCACAGACTGAAAGGTCATGGGTTCAATTCCCGGTCCGGGTGTGCATAGGAGACAACCAATAGAGGTTTCTCTCTCACACTGATGTTTCTCTGTTCTCTTCTCTTCTCTCTCTCCCTGCCCCCCTTTTCTCTCTCTAAAAGCAATGAAAAAAAAATGTCTTCAGGTGAGGATTAAAAAAACAAAGACACAGGGTGTACAAAGGGAAGGGCACAGAGAAGATGCCTGGACACTGATTTCTATTTTTGAGGTGTCGCTCTACTACGGACAAACATCCATACCAGAACTTGTTGATTCAAATCACTCAGTTAACAAATATTTACTATTTTTTCAAGCACAGTGTATGGGGTTGTCAGTCCTGAGAAAAAAGGCAGCTGCCAAGAGACACTGGTGGCTAACTGGACTTAAATTTAAAAATGGCCTAGCAGCCATTTCTAAGCAGGGTCCTCTCGTGCAAACTGAGCTTCAAGGAGAAGCCTGCACTGAGCTGCCTGCCCCGCACTGAACTGCCTACCAGCACTGTGTTCCTACCACACGAGCCAGCCTTTATAACTAAGTTCCTACCTAGCATTGTATTTCAACCAAGAGGACTGACGCTTCCCCCATCCAGTTGGAGCCATACAGCTATATCTTCACTGGCATCTTCACTGGCATCTTCACCAGCCAATCAGAGCAGCTCTGTTCTGACCAGTCAGGGCCAGGGACTTCTCTCCACATAAGTCAGCTCCCCTCTGGCTTAAGAAAGCACGCTTTCCCTTCCAAAGACTAAAGACTGCCTTCCCTATCTGGACTAGAAACACCTAAGACATCTTGTTGGAGCGGCCCTGCACAGAGCAGGCAGACTGGAGCAGAATGAACCAGAGCAAAGCGAGGCCGTCCAGCCAGAGCGGACCTCACACCACGGCCGCCTCACAGTCATGCTCTTTCATAGTTGACTTGTGACACTACTGAGCTGTTCCACATGCTCCTCTCACGGCCGTGCTGTATCACAAGTGAGCTGTTCGCACTAATAAAGTTTCTGTCTTCACTGCACCACAAACTGGGGGTTCCTGTTGGCCCTGAACTGGCACCAAAAGCCATTGGGGGACAGGGGCTTAAGTGCAGGATGAAGAATCAATCCAGTTGGTCCTGGGGTGGTCAACAGGCCTTGTAGCTTTGTCTGTCTTTTTTTTTTTTTTTTTAAGATTTTATTTATTTCTAGAGAAGGAAGGGAGGGAGAAAGAGAGAGAGAAACATCAATGTGAGGTTGCTGGGGGACATGGCCTGCAACCTAGGCGTGTGCCCTGACTGGGAATCGAACCTGCGATGCCTGGTTCGCAGCCCGTGCTCAATCCACTGAGCTACACCAGCCAGGGCTTGTCTGTCTTCTTTAATTTACCCTAAAGATCAAGGCCTCAAGTAAATGGGGCAAAATGTTACAGATGTTAAATCCAAATGATGGAACCAGATCCTTGTTATGTCCCCTTCTGGAACTTTCTGAGGTGTTAATATTTTATACCAAAAGAAAGAGAAAACATGATTATGAATAACCAACGATGACTTTTGAATACTGGCATTCTGGTGAGAGCGTTACACACAATCTCCATTACAACAAACAAATTGAGACGGCTTATACCATGTAAATACAAACACGCACAATAAGATGGGAAAACGTGAATTCATAGAAATACGAATCAAAGAACAGACGAAAGAGAAGAGCAGGCGCATGAGGAAGTGGGGATGCAGCCACAGGCTCTGGGTTCTTCAGAACTCGACGCAGCAGGACGCTGTGACCGGGTCTGGCTGTGGGCATCCCGACAGTCACACAGGCCTGGCACAAATAACGCCCCTTTTTACTGCAGAATCACAACATCACACTCAACCACACCACATGACATTTTAGGTCAAGTGTTCAAATTAAAACTATAAGTTATTACATCCATATTATTGCACTACCAACCACACTCATGCAGACATTACTTCTCCCGGACCCTGCACAAACGGCCAATAGAGACGTGAAAACATCTAGCTACTAGAGAAATTGAGATCAAAACCACAATGAGATACCACCTCACACCTGTTGGAACGACTTTATCAACAAGACAAGAAATAACAAGTGTCAGAGAGGCTGTGGAGAAAAAAGAACCCTCCTTCACTGCTGGTGGGAATGTAAGTCGATACAGCCGCTATGACAAAGTTATGGAGGGTCCTCAAAAAATAAAGCATGGAGTTACCACATGACCCAGAAAGCTGTCTTCTAGGTATGTGCACCAAAATCTTTAAAACTTTTATTCGTAAAGATCTGTGCACCCGTGTCCACTGCAGCATTATTCACAGTGGCCGAGACATGGACACAACCGAAGTGCCCTTCGATGGACGGCTGGGTAAAGGTGCAACCCTACTCAGCCACAAGAAAAGCTAAAACACTGCCGTTTGTGACAGCATGGATGGAGCTTGCGAACTTCATGCTAAGTGAAGTCAGACAGAAAAAGTCAAAAACCGTATGATTTCACTCACATGTCCCTGTAAAACGGAAGGCAACAAATGAACAGATAAGGCAAACAAAAGCTCAGACGCTGACAACAGTGCAGTGGACACCAGAGGGAACTGGGGTGGGGTGGGGGGTACAAACGAGCGCAAAGTGGGCCACGTGCAGGGCCCAGCACAAATAACGGCCCTGTTTTTTAATCACAAAATCATAAGCATGTAACTCTGTTATGTAACAATAGCACACGCAAGCACACCATGGGACCTTTTGGGTGAGATGTTCAAATTAAAACTATAAATTATTACACCCATATTATTACCCTACCAACCACACTCACGCAGGCATAAGCTAGTTCTGCCGGACCCTGCATGTGGTGACAGAGGACAACTCTGCATAGTGAACACACAATGCAGTATACAGATGACATATTATAGAAGCACATACTTGAAAACTACATGAATTTATTAACCATGTCACCCCAAAAAATGTAACGATTTTTTTAAAAAGTGAAAGTTACAGGATTCACCTTCTCCATAAAGAAAGAGCACACCAGCAATTCAGGGGAAACGCGGCTGCCTGTGGCGACCAAAGCAGCAGGGACCATCAAGTGTGAGGTAGTAAGAGTCACACTGGAAAGCATCCTCATAACATCCTCACAATAAACGTAATAGTAAACCTCCTGGGACCGCTCCTTCGATTCCTCCTCAGGGTAACTGAACACGGGCACCTGTGGCCAATACCAGCTCGGTGCCCACCAAACCCACATCCCCTTCCACCTGGGTACACAGCTTGACCACCGTTAGCAGCCCTCCTTGCAGGTGGATGTGGCCATGTAACTTAATGCAAAGAAATGATACATAAGCCACTTCCAGGTCCAGTTCCTAGAAACCGCACACCTTCTCCAGGTTCCTTCCCATGTAGACAGCTTGAAGGAGGCAAGAAGTGACCTCAGAAGCCACATACTGAAGATGGAGAACCACTGCTCCGGAGAAGCCTGGGACCACTGTTTGGAGGAAAACTGCCCTCTCATCAGGCTCCGAGCATAAGAGAAACGAAAACTTCAACTGTGCAAAGCCACTTAGATTTGGGGGTTTACCCAAAAAACACACACCTGCACAGATCGAATGATATGGTTCAACGATTCAGTTTTCTAGTCAATGTTGATTCGAAATCGTTTAGACCACTGCTGTCCAACAGAACTTTCAGTCGTGATAAAAACCTTCTATAATCACACTGTCCAATACGATGGCCATTAGGCACATGGGCTACGCATGACCTGAAATGTGATTAGTAAGACTGAGGAACTGAGTTTCTAATTTTGTTTAATTTTAATCACTTTAACTTCGGACAGCCACACGTGACTAGCGGCTGCTGCACTACAGTGCACAGTTCTAGAGGCACAATCATCGAAGTGTTCTGCACACATGACCCGGGGGTAAAGCCCCAGTATAAACACAGTGTATCCTCTTGCAATATCAATTTTACTTAAAGGTAACATGAAACATGTTTACATTCGAATAAACATTAGCTGCATCATGGAGTGGAATATGGAGGCAATACAGAATTAAGTACATAGCCTCAGTAGCCAGACTACCGGAGTTCAAAGCCTGATTTTGCTGCTTCTGTCGCTGAGTGACTATAGGCAAATGACCACACGCAAATTAGTTAGGTTCTCAATGCTTCACTTTTCCTTTCTGTGAGAGGGATGATCCAGTGCCTACCTCTAGGATTACTGCAAGGGCTGGATGAGTGTAATACACATATAATAAAACACTCAGAACCCTAGCACATAAATCTTTTAAAATGGGAACAGATATCACCATCCACTTCATCATTACAATACTGTGAGTGAGTGACAACGTGAAGCAGTGCTTAAGGGAAGAGACAGCAGACACAGGTGCCTGGGAATTCCATCCTGGCA
The DNA here is from genome assembly GCA_004024845.1 of Tonatia bakeri. Taxonomy (NCBI): domain Eukaryota; kingdom Metazoa; phylum Chordata; class Mammalia; order Chiroptera; family Phyllostomidae; genus Tonatia; species Tonatia bakeri. The sequence goes on along the minus strand of PVIA01003652.1, from coordinate 62,466 downwards.
CGCAAGATAAAGCTGCACAGCCCCGTTTCAGTTGCTTATCTTCTCTACCTGCACTTTGCTCTCGTATATAAAGCAGGAAATCACATCTATCTCATAGTACTATTAAGGATAAATTCAACATTGTAGTTTTCTCCAACTTCTCTGATCTTAATCAGTGGAAATACTAAAGTTATAGATTTATGGATACTATCCCAGACCTAGAGAATCAAAGTCTCTAGTGGACACTCTGAGAAAACTATATTTTCATGAACTGCCCCCCCACCACCACCCGAGGATTCTTAGGATCAAAAAGTATGGAGAATACTGAGATAACTGTGCCCACCCCCCCAATTCCTATGTTGAGGTCCTAATACTCAATGTGATGGTGTTTGGAGATGAAACCTTTGGGAGATAATCAGGTTTAGATGAGGTCACTAGGGTGCATTCCCACCCATATTCTCTCTCTCCCCCTCCCTTCCCCTCCCACCTAAGGACACGGCAAGAAGGGGGAAAAATGCAACCAGAAAGACAGCCCTCGCCAGGATCCAACCACGCCAACACCTTGTCTTCAAAAACTGTGAGAAATAATTTTCTGTTGTTTCTGCTACCAGTCTCTGGTATTTTTTCTCAAATAGTAGACCAAACTAAGGCACAATGTATGTAAGAATTAATATAATTCAGGATAAATGGAAAGTATGTGCCACATGGTAGCCTTTTTGTGTGAATGCAAAATTCTCATTACTCCCATAAAACTTAATGCTTGCAAAGAGCTAGGGAAGACTTTCTCCTGTAATTCTGGAGTATCTCAAAGGAAAAGATTCCCAGTGGGAAGCAAAGAGAAGGGGTGCAGCAGAGAAATGAGGTAGACACTCTTCCCCGTTCCTCCCATAATGGGCAGCTAACTACATAAGTCACAGGACAGCCCCCAAACAAAGGATTATCTGGCTCCAGTGTCAACAGTGCAGTGGTTGAGAAACCCTCATTTAAACAAACTTGGAGCCTTCCCCAGGTAACAACAGTCTTTTTGGTCCCTGTACCTACTATACTCTTCAAGAAAGTTTAAAATAAGGTTATGCCTTTCCTGACTTTTCCCCCAGCATGTATTTTGCCTCCCCTAACAGTCCTTGTTTTAGGCTATTTCAAAGGCTATAACAAAACACCAGACTAGGTAGCTTATAAGCAACAGAAATTTATTCCTCACAGTTTTGGAGTCTGGGAAGTCCAAGATCAAGGTGCCAGCATGGTGCAGTTCAGGTAAAGGCCCTTCCTGGTTCATGGCCCACACCTTCTAGCTGTCACTGTAGAATGGACAAGCAGGCTCTCTAGAGTCTCTTTTATAAAGGCATTAAGCCCATCCAAGAGCTTCATTTTCCTGACCTAAGCACCACCCAAAGGCCCCACTTAATAACACCACCCTGGCATTAGGGTTTCAACTTCTGAATGGATGACGGGACACAAACATTCAGACCCTGGCAGGCCTAAAAGATTCTCTGCGGACAGGACCAACCATCAGCTAACCTCTCATCTTTCTGTACAGCTCCACGGTGGGCAGGAAAAAAAAATTATAGACAGTGTGCTGGCCTCCTTTAAATCCCTGGGGGCCTGTGTGAGTTTAACCAGAACTACGTCTCAAGACGCAAGGATACATCTTTCTTGTTGAAGCCTTCCTTTATCCGTACCAGCAATTGCTTGTTCCCTGCCTCATGTTACTACTGTCCCTATCTTTCACACTCACACTCTCACACACACTCACTAAAACTCATCGTAATTATTTGCTCACACGTCCGCCACCCCGGGGAGCAACTTCAACTAGCACTTTGAAATATTCTAAAGCATATCAGACAGTTCACACGAAACGAGCGATCGATAAAGATTTGGAGACAGTAACAACAGCACCCACCCCTTCCAGGTTCCCTCCAGGGTGCCACAAGCTTCCTTCTCATCATCTCTCATGCTCACAAACATGTACGTGAGAGAAAAGGACCCTGAGGCCCTGAGAGTTTATCGAAACGACCTACCCGGGGCCCCGGTTTAAAACCAGATATATTTGATTCAAGAGTGCGTGATCTTTTCCCCGCAAGCGCACGGCTGAGTGAGGGAGAGAAGGGGTCTCCGAGGAGGAGGTAAATCACCGCAGCCTCCGTGCTGCTGCGGCGTGAAAAGAATCAGGACCGTCGCCCAGGTCAACAGTCCCAGCTCAGGAGGCCCGCGGAGTGCCGGAGAGGGAGGCGCCCCTCCCGCCGCGCTCCCCAGCGCCAACGCCCGCAGCCGCCTCACCTGCCGCCCGACCCAGCTCCGTCCGACTGCACCGTGACTTCCTACTGATGGACCCCAGCTCCTTCCTCAACTCAGTTCCCTGATGCTGAAACGGCGAGCGCGGGCTCAAACGTCATCAGCCGTCGCCCGCCATTGGTCACATGACGCCCCGCCCTGCTCCCCGCCCCCTCTAGTCACGTTACCGCCTGGGGAACCCGGGGCGGAAGCTGGGGTCCAGCTCGCTCCAGGTTGAGAGCTGAGCGTGGGAAGGAGCCCTGCGGAGACGCAGGGGTGCGGACCCCGGTGCCGACTCCGCGCGATCAGCGGCCCCACTCCGCGCCCTGGCGCGCGCCGGGTGACAGGTCAGTTGGGAGGAGTGCACGCGCCCCTCCTTTCAAGTCCCCCTTCCCCTCCTGGGCCGCGCGGCCAAAGGGACATCAGTGGCGTGGGATGGGGTCTGGATGGGAGAGCCTGGCATGGAGGTCCGAGGGGCTCCTGGGGCGGAGGCTGCAGCCCAGGCGCTTCACCTCCCCTTAGATGGACCTAATTTTCCACGCCGCTCTGGCGCTTTAGGAAGTGATGTTCAGCCGCTTGGCCTGCATCTGAACCTTCCAAGTTTTCGCGAGCAGTGCTGTGTGGACGTCGCCATTCCTGCATTTATTCTTCAGAAAACTGAGTGGTTAGTGAGTGTTTTTGCATTCTGATGGACCCGGGTGTGAATTCTAGTTCTGCCATGGTCTGTGAATTTGGGCAAGTCGTTGTTGCTCTCTGCACTTTAATTCCCTCACCCGACATGCTGGTGCCGGAGTCTTTTGCAATTGGAAAAAAATGTTTCGAGGATTCTAAATTGTGGATGGTCTTACAGCAAAAAACAAACAACAACCCTTCCAGAGCCCACAGTGGAACTTAGCCTCCTGTTTCCGAATGCACAGAGCTCCCTCCATGTCAGGTGATGGGGTGAGGGGGTGGGGGCAGGGAGACTGAGATTTACTTCCTCTGCCCACCATAAGAAACAAACACCTTACCGTCTTCCTTCTGTCTTTTCCAGGATTTATGAATCAGGCTAGAGTGATCAGGCAGATTTCAGAATTTTTCTGGAAAGAGATTGGGGCCACTTTTATGTTGATTAACAACCATTCCTCTTTTTTGCCTGATGGTGGAGTAATTGGTGGAGACCAGTACTGCCTTCTCTGTGGAACTGAGGTTTTATGACAAGATAAAAATAGACCTATCTTTTGTTGTCCTCCGAGTAGGGTCGACAGTGGTGTTTCCCAAGACAATTTAATGTCCCTCAGAGTTGAGTTCTGTATTCGTTGGGTAATTGATAAGATGATGTCATGCTTCGTTCTTGAAAGCAGGTTGTCTTTTGCCTAGGATCGTGTTCCCAAACTGAAAACACAGTTTCATACCGAATTCCTAAAGATAAAATAACAATTACTTTTCGGGGTACCTTATAAAAGACTCTTAGGAAATCGAGGGGGATCTCTGGTTTCATTTCACACCAAATAGTAATACAGTCTCTATTGGAATGGTCTTCATTCCTAGCACCAGTAGAACCAAATGGAAGACTTAATATAACTTTTGCTACAGTGTTTATTTGAATATCATCCTACAGTGATTTTTTTTAAAGCTGAACTAAATCTTAACATCTTCTCTAAAGCCACCACTCTCTGAGTTTGCTGCAACACAGTTAGGCATCTTTAATGATGGTCTTCAATTCTGTTCTTTAGGGCCAGTTTTTCAGCCAATAGTTGGCTATTTACCAAATACTCCAGCCAAATAACATTTTGAACATTGCTTCTAGTGTAACTCTTGGATAAGGATTTAAGGTTTAAAATAAAAGATGCACACCCAAAAGTCTTGACTTAAGTCATCATTACCCCAGGGCTAAGCCAACCTGGCCATGTGTGTGCAGGTGCTGAGTGTATCTGTCCATCTTTAAGGGGTTAAGGAGAAGGCAGGTAATGCCGTTTTCTACATGGCACCGTTTGCCACCCTATGTTACTCTCCAAAATCTGGCAGCAGGTAAACTTGTTCATCACAGTTTGCCCTCCAGGTCGAGTCTGGGGTTTCATGCTGCTGAAACCTGGGTTAGTTTAGTGGTCTTCAGAGGACCTCAGTAGGTGACATTTAGCCCATTGTTTGCTGTTTTTCCCCTTTTTATTTCTCATTTCCCAGGCCCCAAGCCAGGCCATTCTAGTGGCTTAACAAGCAAGCATCTGGAGAAAACTGGAAGGACTTGTTAATTTATGCCTTCACATGTGTTATAGGACACTCTCATGAGAGAGCATTCTAGACAACTGCAATGGCTTCTCGGCCACTCTCAGACCCAGCCCCATCTGCCTGCCCTGGTCTCTGCTTCTAACCCTTGCCCACTCTGCAGTAGCCACCTCAGCCAATTCCTGAAATTCTTCTAGCACATTCCTGCCCTGGGGCCTTTGCACTTACTTTATCAACTTCTACCTGCAATGCCTTTTCCCCAGATCATTGTCTATTATAAAAAAAGAAACTACTCTCAAATCTAGTGGCTTAAGACAATATCTGTTACCTTGTAGTAGTTTCTGTGGTCAGGAATCGGAGATATGCTTAGCTGGGTGCCTTTAGCTCAGGGTCTTTTGACAGGTGACAGTCAGTCTGTGAACAGCAACTGTTGTCCCATCTGAAGACTCGAATGGAGTTGGGATCCATTTCTAAGCTCACTGGACATGTTGTTGGGAGGCCTCTTAGACCCTTGTCACATGGGCTCCTTGCACAGGGTCCTCCCTCAACATGACAACCTTCCCCCAGACAAACAAGCTGGAGAGGGTGCCCAAGCTAGGAGTCACAGTCTAATTGTAATCTGACCTCAGAAGTGATGTCTTTCAGTCTGCTGTCCTCTGTTCTTTAGAAGGGAGTCAGGAAGTCATGCCTATACAGGCATGACCTATACTCATGATCTATATAGGTCATGAGTAAAGGGGTAGAGGTCGTTGGGGTCCATCTTGGAGGCTGCTGACCACACTCAGACTGCTTGCTCCCTTACTTCTGATTTCTGCTCAAATATCATTTTATCAGGGAGACTTTCACAAACCACTCGATGTGAAATTGCACGTGCTCCACCCCTTTATTGTGCTTTTTTTCGCAGTGGTTATCACAGTGTGATTTTATGTGTATAGATATAGATATGGTCTTCTGTTATCTCTTTTCTACTTCCGATAGTAGGTAGGCTTCGTGAGAGCAAAACCTTAGTTGTGTTCACTGCACTGTCCTCGGGTCCTAAAACAGTGTTTGGCTCCTAATAGGCCCTGGGCAAATATCTGTTGCATGAATGAATCTGTATGGTTAGGAATGCTTCCACTTGCAAATAATCCAAAACTCAGTTAACAGTAGATACGCCATAAACACAGGTCATTTAACAAGGGTTACAGAGGTAGGCAGTGCCACAGTTAAGTGAGTGAATAACATCAACAAGAATTCAGTCTCTTTCTCTTCTCCCACACCACAGTCTACAGGTTGTTGGCCTTTTCTCTTAGGCTTCTCACCTCGTGGTCTCAAGGTGGCTGCTGTGGCTTCGGTCATCTAGTATTCATTGAGCCAGACTCAAAGGCAGGAAGGAGGGGGATAGCCAGGGCATAGAGGGAAATTTCTCTCCACATGCCTCTCTCCCTGTAACAGGAGGAATAAATATTTCCTAGGAGTCCTACCATAGCCTTCATTGTGTATCTCGTGGGTCAGAACCGAGTCAGTCTCACCCAGCTTCAGGGAGGTGGAAGGTAAGAGTGCAAGTATTGGGAACGGCATAGGCGCTCATGATGTGGAAGAGCGAGCCAGGCTTCCCTGAAGCTGAGGAATGCCAAAGTCACAGAGAGGAGAGAAATGCAACAAAGATGATGACACAAATTAGCACTTCAGAAGATAGTGATTTGAGAAGGAATTGGCAGAGGACTTTGGGAAAATGAGTGATGCCTTGAAACTGTTTTGCAAAAATTGCCTCCTTATAGATCAACCATGAAAGTCAACTATGAAGTACAAGATACTGTGTTACCCAAATCGTGGTTTGGTAAAATCAAGTTTTGACTCGTTACCAGTTTGTCCATTGAATTAGAACATTGTTGTTGCAATTTTACTCCAAATTTTCCTAAATATAAAACTCACTTACATCTATTTTGGTTATAATGTTTTAAGATACATTCCTAATCACACTTGTCTACTGCTTAGTGTGAAATATTTGTCTTTACCATAGAGTCATGGTGTGACCTTTCTCAGGCCTGGACTACGCTCAATAACAAGGACTTCTATGCCTAAGACACAAGAAAACCATTTTACAGGTGTTCCCTCAGCCAGTTCTAGTGGATCACCTTTTCCCCGAGGTAGAACAAGTGGCCAAGTGGCACAGTTCCTGTGAGGGAGATGCCATGGTCAGTGCCCAGTTGCGGGCACACTGGACCCGCACACGCTCAGTGGTCCCTTCCCCCAAGCTCAGAGGTAGCTACATTGGGTCTTCCTTGTGGGGCGAAGTGAGTGAAGAGTTGGGAAAGAGGCCAGGAGTGTTAATTTATCAAAGCTCTTCCCCACAGAAAACAGAAAGAGTGGAGAATAAATGTCCCCCCATCAGAATTCATCTTTCTTGTTTGTTTGTTTTTTAGGGAGTTAGGGAGAAAAACATTGTGTATGTGTTTCCCATGCTTCTTTGAAAAATGTAGATTTTTTGGTTTTTGCAGGTACAGTTTTCTTAAATGGAGCTAACATCTGTCAGCAGACCTGGTTTTGTCTAATGATTCACAGACCGCAGCTCTGAAGCCGAAGCCGGTTCAGCATTCCCAGTGGCCACGCACAGAGCAGTCCGTCCTCAGGATGCTGGACTTCCTGGCGGAGAACAACCTCTGTGGCCAGGCCATCCTGAGGATTGTTTCCTGCGGCAACGCCATTATCGCTGAACTTCTGAGGCTCTCCGAGTTCATTCCTGCTGTTTTCAGGTTGAAGGACCGAGCCGATCAGCAGAAATATGGAGATATCATATTCGATTTCAGCTACTTTAAGGTAGCCTGCCCCTATAGCACTTGAACCCTTGTCTTCCCTACGAAAGCATGCTCTGTCTGGGAACCCTGAGACTCTGGACAGTTAAGTCATCGTAGATGAAAAGTTAAAGAGAAGAGATTTTTTAACCAAATTTAATATCAGTTAACTAACTGGAAAATAATATAAAGGTGTTACGTGAAGCTCTAACACAATATAATTGAATTTTCAGTAACTTTGGTGTAATACATTTCACATTAAAGCGTGCTGATTGAGGTTGCATTTCAGACTCATTGGTTGGAAGGAGATTTCACATCTGGGCTTCTGTTTTCTGTACGTTCTGATGCTCTCCTTACAGCTTTTGACATCCCTTGTAAGGCATAAGAACAAATTTCTTAAAGAATACATAGAAATTGTTACCAACAAGTATGTTTTTGTTGATGTCTCCATAAATGTGTTTTTCTTCTTAGGGTCCAGAATTATGGGAAAGCAAACTGGAAGCTAAGCCAGAGCTACAGGATTTAGATGAAGAATTTCGTGAAAACAACATAGAAATTGTGACCAGATTTTATTTGGCGTTTCAAAGTGTGCACAAATATATTGTAGACTTAAACAGGTACTGATTAATTTAGTGACGGCGTATTCTGGTAGTGAGTATTGGAGAGGGAAAAGGGACGTCCTAGAACATGTAAACCTGAGTTACTGCAGAATTTACTAGATTATCTCACGAGTAAGTGTCTTGTCCTTCCTGCGACACTAGTCATCCTAAGTATTTTGAAGTTTTATTATAGTTTCCTGACCTTGTGAAGTATTGTAACTATCTCAGTTCTACTAACTCACAGCTTCCAGTCCTGTGGTTTATGATCATGTTCTAGTGTGTTATATCTAAGTAGAGAAAAAGGGAACATATATGTGTAGCATTGGTAACCATAGCCTGCCTTCTCATCTCTAACCACACAATATTCTCTTCCTTCCAGCCCTTCAGAATTCATTACTCATTAGCTCTTAAACTAACTATTCCATGTTCTCATGCTGTCAGTGGTCCTTCCTAAGATATTTGTAATTCATAAATCAGGACTAAGGAATACTCCTTTTACTTGGAGCAGCCTGACTATCAACCTCTGGTCACGATGCGTTTCAGCTCACAAACTGTCTGAAGGCCAGGATGCCTAGTTTCTTGCCTGATCTTTCAGAAAGCTTTACTTCCCTGCATCAGAGATGTTGTTAAAGTTTTCATTATCAGTGAATAACTTGCTCTGGGGCTTCCTTTTCAGGTACCTGGATGATCTCAATGAAGGCGTTTATATTCAGCAAACCTTAGAAAGTGTGCTTCTCAATGAAGATGGGAAACAACTTTTAGTAAGTACTAGTGACCACTCAAAATAGAAATTCAAGAGTGTCAAGCTTAGCATTACCTTTTTTTCCCATGAGTCACAAATACACCAAGTTCCCTTCTTTAAAGAGAAGCAAAATAAACTAATACTTACCTTCCAACTGACAGATCTGTATCTGAATTTAGAACACAGTGGACCTTGAACAGAAGTACGAGGGAATAAAGACTAGGCAGAGTTTCTGAACTTCTTCAGTGTAACAATCCTCTCTTTATCCTTTGCATCCCAGACGTCTAGTGCCTCGTACATAGTGATCACTTAAGAAATGTTTGCTAAGTAAGTGAATGACCTCGAGGCATTCTTAACACTGGGATTCCATTTTGGCATCCCACGCAAAAGATCAAAACCAGGCTGACCAAAAGGTGGTCAGCGGGAGTTAAAATTTATGTCACATATATTTTCCAAAGCTCGTGTTCTACAGAAGGTGAGAACCATATGGGAAAAACCTGCATTCTCCTAGTCATATGAAGCTTTTAGGAGCAGTGGGAGCAAAGTGAGCTTTTTAACCGTTACCACCCACCATTAAGGAGAACATACACTCTTGTGAGTTTGGTCATTGTCTTTTTCTCTGCATAGTGTGAAGCTCTGTACCTCTATGGAGTTATGCTGCTGGTCGTTGACCAGAAGATTGAAGGGGAAGTCCGAGAGAGGATGCTGGTTTCTTACTATCGATACAGGTACGCCTGGGCCGGGGCTCCCCGCGCCGAGAGCACTGCTCTGGGTAACGGGCAGTGCAGGTTTCCATGCCACTGCTGGGGTGAACAGCAGCAATAGGATCTAGAATGCGAAAGCGGAAGATTCTTTATCTCTTCTGATCATAATACAGCAGTTAACTGTATTTTATGTCATCGTCATAGGTTAGATGTCTAATGGTCTGTGGATTATAGATAAATTATTCTACATGCTGTAGATAATTAGAGATCTAAAGATTATCACCTCCATGGTGGTATGTCAGGGATTTTTTGGTTTTGTTTTTAAAGGAATCAGAATCGTCTTTCCCTTAAAGATAAATTTGGGAATGTGGAAGTCTAATCAGTGTTCTTTCTTGGCTTTTTGGTTTGTTTGTTTTTGTTTTTAAAGTCTCAAATGTTGCTCCATGGCAGATGGAAGGAAATGAATGCGTGACCTTTCTGTTGTCGATGTTAGGTTGATGCCTCTGGAAAGTCACCCCTCAGGGGCCAGGCTGAGAATGATTTCTCGCATGTGTGCAGGAAACAAATATGAAACAAGCAGCAGCACCCATCACAATCACGTGTGAGGCGCGTCTGAACAGAGCTGCGACTTCAGGAAGTAATGTCTTAAAAAACAGGAGTCACTGTAACCAACTCTGTAATTCCAGTACCTAGCACCCAGGTTTCAGTTTGTTGGATTAATGAGCCAAAATCGGGACACAAGGTCAATGTCAGAAATAGTCACAATTCAGGGAAGAAACAGCCAATAAGCAGGAGTCAGAGTTAGGAACTTGGGCCAATGATGTGTAGACTAGCATTAACGTTTTCAAACTTACAATGTAGGACACCCTAAATAGGGCCAGGAGGGAGACTGTCAGCAGAGGGAGTTGTTTGGGGACGTGGTGTTTTCAGCAGCACCTGGGACTGCGTCTCCCCAGCAGTAAACTGATCCTCAGCCACTGAGCTGGCCTGCCTCCTGTCAGCTTTACCCCTGTGGGAGGGGCTGTCCACCCGCTGCAGAGTCCAGTCTCCTCAGTTTGACCAGCAGCTGCCTTACATCCATGTTTTTAGAAATGCACTTCAGATGGCCTTGCCTCTGTTTCTGAAAGTACCTGGGAAAACAAAAATGATAAAGAATGTAAGGAAGAAGGAAGTAGTTTGTCCCTCAAGCCCAGCTTTGACAATCCAGCTTTGTCCCCGGGGCACAACAGCTGATTCATGGGAATGTGAGGGTCCATTGTGGAAGGGACGCTGGAACACTGCAAGTCAGGGTCGTGATGAAGGAGACACGTCCAGCAGGAGGTCACCTTCCCGTCTAAGACTCTCTGAATCTCTTTGAAGGATCACTACTCAAGATGTTTTGATGAAATCTGCATAGAAAGTGCACCTCACCAAGAAAAACCAGTTAGTGTATATTACACTTTAAATTGCTGTAATTTTCAAAATTATTTTTAATATATGAAACATTGGAGCAGGTTCACATTCTTTATGCACAATTTTGAGATCCAAAGAGCTATGGAAAATACACACACACATGCACGCACGCACGCACACACACGCACGTGGAATAACACCTTTGGCAGCAAAACCTGATCGAACCTGAACTTATATGAAGTCAAATCCTGAGCAGAGCAGTATGATCTCACTTGTGCGAACATTCCTAAATTTTGCTACAGAACTATTAATGTGTGTTGACCATGGAATGCCCACTGAGACCCTGTAGTCTACACACCATATTTCTTTCTTACATTTGAAAAATACTACATTCTGAAATAAATCCAGACCCAAAGATTTTGGAAAAGAGGTTATGGGTCTTAACGTAGAACTTACATACAAGAACCCACCTTATAAGTTTGCTGTATTATAACAGGCTTTTTGAAAATATAATTTTGAACCTTAAGGAAATAAGTTGATCCACAGTCATATTGAAAACTAGATAAAGTCAAAAAATCCTTCTGCTGTGTTGGACTTCTGAGTTTCTAATGTGTGCGGTTTGTCTGGCCCTTTCTTTCCCATTGCAAACATGACTCAGTGCTGCTCGGTCTTCTGCTGATTCAAACATGGATGATATTTGTAAGCTGCTCCGAAGTACAGGTTATTCCAGCCAACCAGGAGCCAAGAGACCACCCAACTACCCCGAGAGCTATTTCCAGAGAGTGCCTATCAATGAATCCTTCGTCAGTATGGTCATTGGTCGGCTAAGATCTGACGATGTTTACAACCAGGTGGGGATTGAGTCCATTACGATCTTAGTAATTTAAAAGACTGATTTCACTTGCTTCCTCAGTTACTCCTACCCTTCCTCCTTCCTCCAAAGAGTAAAAGCAGCTTAAAATTACTTAAAACCTTTGAGCTATGCTATGAGATGGTAGAGGACAGAGGGATATTAATTTGGGCAGAATTAGAGATTTGGGGAAAGAGCTGGGATTTGAACCATATTTGGAAAGAAACAGTTACTGAGTGTGTGTTAGGTGTCTGTCCATGTGCTGTGGATACATCACCGCCAAGGGAGGCCTTGGTCGCTGTGTATAATGAGCTTGCAGCTGAGGAAAGCGGACAGACAGCTGAAGGAATTACAGTAGAACAAGAGGGGTGTTACCTTGGGGGAAGGAGCGGTAACAGGGCAGCAACATTGTAACGGGGCCTGAGAGCAGTGCAGACAAAGGAGGCAGCGTGAGCAGGGCTATGAAGGCCCTGCAGCATTTGAAAGTGGTCTCACTTTCCTCTCCAAAACGTATGCCAACAGAAGTTGCCGTTTGACTTCATTTTCCTGAAGAAAACATAATTTTACTGGAAGAAAGTTGAACCTTTGATAACTAGATTTCGTTTATCACAGAGCACACCTGCTCTGTGCAGTTCTTCAGGTGACCTGATAGTGGGTTGTATGAATGTGTTAAGTATAAATAAGAGAGATTTTTTAAGACAACTCAAAGTCAGGAACCACTTGCAGATTGCAGCTCTTTATAATATTTGTTGCCATTTATTGAGAATTTGGTGTGAGCCAGAATTGTAAGAGGTTTTTTCATATACCATTTTCTCTGTTCCTTACAGTAGTCGTGCAGAGTAGACAGCATAATTCCCATCCTGCTGTTGAGAAAACTGAGGCTGAGAGGCTTAAGTAATTTTCACATGGTCAGGTGGCTAGGTGGCAGCACCATCTGTGTGACTTCAAAACTCCTGCTGGTTTTTCACTCCCTGTCCTTACCCCTTCAGCCTCCTGTGCAGTCCATTTTGTCCGCTTCTCAAGGCAATGTGTTTCAGTTTTCTCCTTGCCCGTGTACCTTCATTAGCACAGGGGTTAGGCCGTGGTTGTGCTGTGTGTCCACCCCACTGTCTGCCCTGTACCTCCCGTCCCTGGCTGATTGGAGCGGAGCCAGTCACTTGACCTAAGATGAGTCAGATTCCCTGTCGCCAGGCAATTTGGAATTGGGCCTGAGAAACAGTTTCTGGGCACAGGTTTGCTCAAATCATGCAAAATCTGGAGTGTGGAGCAGCATCCTTCCACCATGCTAGAGAAAATGGCCTGGAGAGAGAGCAAAAAGTTGGGCAAACACAAGGGGAGACACTGAAGGCTTTTTGGTTCGAGGCTCTGGACCCTTCCAGAGACCTGGCCGGGTCCCATGTGGCATTGCCGTCTGTCCTGGTAATGATTTCCTCCCTTTCCACGTACAGTCCTCAAGGCGATGCATGCTGTGTGCTGCCCGAGATTCCCAGGGCCAGAGGCAGTGGACTGGGCTGCAGCCGCTTTGGAAAGGCAGGCAGAAGGAGACCACCCAGCAAAGTGCATTAGGAGGAGTGGTGTCTGGGCAACGGGGGAGGAGAGAATTCCACTCCCGGGAGAGTTTAAGTGAGAGAGCTAAAACGAGGCCATGGAGTTTGGTGGCTGCAAGGTCATGAGCGACCACAGGAGATTCCGTGGAGGCGATGGTGGGGTTCGGACTCGGGTGAGCTGAGGGATAAACAGGAAGAGAGAGAACAGCAGTGGCGAGTGTGGAGTCTGTCAGTTCTGAGAGACCAATGGGAAAGACCCAGAAATGAACAACTAGTGGGAGACCTGGGGTTACCACTTCCTTTTCCAAAGGAAAAGACTTAGCATGGCAACCGAGCTGAGGGCTGGAGGAAGAGGAGAATGTGGGTGGTTGGGATGAGAGGGAAGGCCCTGGTTAGCAGTGCCAGGAGAATTGCTCCCGGTGTCCATGATCCTCCAAGGAGATGGGCTCCTCTCCTGGGGACCGATCTGTCCCTCAATAACTGGGGCGTATGTTTGGCGCACGGAAGTTCGGTCGTCACCAGCGGCTGGCCCTCCTGGGTGTCCTCTCTGCACCGCAGGTCTCGGCGTACCCGCTGCCGGAGCACCGCAGCACGGCCCTGGCGACCCAGGCCGCCATGCTCTACGTGATTCTGTACTTTGAGCCTTCCGTCCTTCACACCCAGCAAGCGAAGATGAGAGAGATCGTGGATAAATACTTTCCAGATAATTGGGCGAGTATCACTGTTTTGTTTTGTTTTCTCTGTAGCCAGCGCATTGGAGAACTGGCTTTTCCATTCTTTTGGCCTGTTACCCAGAAGCCATACCTCGTAAAGAGCGAGATAAAGTCACTTAGGTAAAATTACTGTAAGTGTGTTGAAAATTTTATAAATCATAGCATGAAAGAATCAGTCATCCAGTTAAATTTCCTGAGTCTGTTTTTTTCTTAAGTGGATACTTTGAAGATAAAACCGTGTGTTATAATGTATCCTGCTCTAGCTACAGAGATTGCAGCTAAGTTACACAAACCTTTCTTTATTTTCTTGTTTTATGAATCTAAACTAGCGGAATTCATCTAATTTGTCATCCCAGAAACAGGAATTTCACTGTTATAGTAAGTTTTATCTGCCAGATTACACTGATGGGGCTATGCAGGTCTAGATTACTGCAGGGATTGATTTGCTTGTAACTTTTTAATGTTTCACTTAAGAATATTAACTCTCAAAGGAATAAAACTGACTTAACATACTTAATGTACATATGTATTCAATGTCGGCTTTGCTCAGAGGTTTTCACAAAGAACAGGAAGGTTGGCCGCGCTCTCAGGAGGCAGATTTCATTTCCATCTGTTGAACACAGACACTCTGTGATGAGGGGCCTGAACGGGCACCTTTCCTGGGAGGAGAGCAGACGGCAGTGAAGAGGTGCTGCCTCCCTCCTGGCCGCAGATGGCCATTCTCACGAGCAAGAACTAAGGAGCGAAGGAGAGAACTCTGGTCGTCCGGCTTCATTCGCCTACGCTTAGTGAAGAAGTGTGGGCCACGATGCTGTGCTCAGAGACGCTTCTAGAAGTGAGGAGGACCAAAGTCCGATTACAGGATACTTACACTCCTAACAGAGCAGCCCAGCACACTGAAAGTAAAGGAGTGAAAACAGATGATTCCAGGCACATACCAACCAATAAAAAGCTAGCAAGAAAATACATTACACCAAGAGAATTTTAAAGAAAAACACTAGTAAGGCTAAGGAGGGATTGTATATACCATATTTTTAGGACTATAAAGACGCACCTAGGTTTTAGAGGAAGGAAATAAGAAAAAAAAAATTGAAGCAAATAATGTGGTAAAATATTTAATAACCTGTGACCCTGCTCCACCACCACCACCCTCCCCCACCCCGCCCCACAGTGAGCCAGGTAAACTACATTCGGGCTATAAGATGCACCCCTATTTCCTCCCAACTTTGGGGGGTGCATCTTATAGTCTGAAAAATAAGGTGATTTTTTTTTTTAGATAAATGTAAAACAATGCTGTTCTCACAGGTTCGGGGAGGGAAGACTTTCATTGGATTTAATACAAAAAATTACGTTAGCATGTAATGGGTTTATTGTATTTTAAATGAATTAAACATTTTTTAGATTTGTCAGTTTGAATGTATAATGTGATAAATGCCAATAGATATAATCCACCTTTTTAAAAACAGTTCTTCAGGGTCCTCAGTAGCTTTTAAGACTGAGGTGAAAATGTTTGAGTGTCTTCTCTAGTCAAGTCCAAGTCTAGTCAAAGTCACTGCCTCACTCTTCTTTGTCTGGGAATCGGACCGTAGCCATGTGAAAGGAAAACCTTGTTTTACTTACTGCTCCATGAATAACAGCATTGTCACCTTTGATCCAAGGTGCTCATAAGGAGAACCACTTCCCTGTGTATCTGGAAAATCTTGATTCCTCATTGATTGTCTTTGGAATGGCATTTAAACTTTGGGGTGGGCAACCTCTCTAATTTTGTGCCTTTCCAGCCCACTGCCTTGAAGTAGGTGGGTATTTAGCAAATACTGAGTGAACGTCTCCTCTTTCAGGTAATTAGCATTTACATGGGGATCACAGTTAATCTCGCAGAGGCTTGGGAACCTTACAAAGCTGCAAAAACTGCTTTGAACAATACCCTGGACCTTGCAAACGTCAGAGAACAGGTAAGTTCTGGCCAACCCGACTCTCAAACAACCGCCAGCCTGCCTTAAGGGGGAGGAAAGGAGCAAAGAAGATTTCCCAAGGCATTTGGAAGATGTCCACAAACACATGAATGCAATGATTAAAGAAAGCTGAATTTTGCAGAATAAGATAGGTAATTGTAGATTTTTAACATGTGTGGTGTATATATAAATGGGAGACTTGGGTCCTGGGGAAGTCTCAACAATCTAAAATGAATCAGAGTGGCATGGGGTTTCCGTTGGCTTTGTTTACTCTTGCTTAAAGCTGTGTCCTTATGGATTGAGCTACTTTTACCAGTAACCAGAATTGTAATGTTTCCATCAACAGGATGAGTGTAGAAGACAGTAACTGAATGTTCACGTATGCCTGTCACTGTAATTTACATTTGTCATCCCTGATGGGCAAGATACGCAACAAGACTAAAGCCTAAAGTCTAAATGGTACATTATGTCTTTTCAATAAAGAGCACAAGGTAGATAGAAACAACTGAGTAAAAAGAATGAAGTATTTTTACTGGGGAGTATACCTGGTGTTTCTAAACCGTTATCTTCCTCAGCCCAGCTGCCTGAATTTTTGAGTTTCCAGTGTGGATAGAATAATACTGATTCAAAACCTCCAGCATGTTTTATTCAAATACATTGCATTCCATAAATAATGCACAAAATAATTCCAATTTTGGAATGCCTCCTAGAGATGGATTAGAGAAAGCGGTGCTTCCTCCGTACTTACCGGCATCGGAGCATTAATTTTTCATGACTGAAATCCCTTTCCAAAATACCATCTTCTCGTTTGTGACACTGGAAGGAGTTCTTCAGAGTCTCCTGACGAAGCATCTAGTGACGGTTGTAAACTAGCCTGACTAGGTGAATGGTGTTTAACACTTAACTCTTGCTTTAGATAAAGCAGAATGACCAAATTTCCAAAAGGTCTGCAAATCCAGTCTCGATGCACTGAGGTGTTTTTGTTAAGCTCCCGTATGTTTGTAAGAAGTCTCATCTTTTGCGTGTTTCTGCTCTGCTCTGCCTCCTTCGTTGATAGTAATAGGAAGAGCAGATCATTTATCTTCTGCCTTTGTGTTCCTTTTCCACCCGAAATAGAAGGGAACCACCTGGTCCACTTCTTCACTCACATTTGAAGAAACCAATACACAGAGGTTAAATCCAAAGTCACACCAATATTTAATCCCAGCCAGGACTAGATTTCAGTCTCTTGATTCTAAGTTCAATACTCTTTTTTTAAATGTCAAAAAAACCACTTGCTTTTGAGCCTTTTCAGCTATGGGGCATATGTTAGTCATCTCATTGAAGTGTTAGCATCCATCCCGAGATCTTCTTGAATGTGATTTGCTTTCAAGACATATAATTCTCTCTTAAAAAATCTAATTCAAGTTTTTTACTTGCAAAGGCAAGCAGATGCGCTATGGTCAGTGAGAGAGTGCACGCTCAAGTGCAGCAGTTTCTGAAGGAAGGCTGCTTGAGGGAGGAGATGGTGCTGGACAACATCCCCCGGCTGCTCAGCTGCCTGCGAGACTGCAACGTCGCCATCCGGTGGCTGATGCTGCACACAGCTGACTCAGGTGAGGCCCGGAGGGTGGGGGGCATCTCTGTCGCTCTGCAGAAAGGCTTTCGGAGCTGAGATCTGCTTCGTGGTGCAGGGTGGTCTAGGCCTTGGATGGGAATCAAGTTGCTTTGTTACTGAGTCATTTCCATGCCTCCTCGGGCAAGTCAGTACCCACCTGAGCAGCTCCTTTGTCCGATACTGTTAGGTGCGTGGAATCAAGGAATTTACCTCCCATGTTCACAGGGCCTGTCACTGGTCAAACTGGGAGATGGATGTATGCACATGAAAAGTACAACTTCAGCTCTGTGGTTGGCAGAGTAACGTCTCCCTGCTCGTCCCTCCCGTAGATGTTCATGGCCTGCCCCTCAGAAACTGTGGGTGTATTATGTTATGTGGCAAGGGAGAGTTCAGGTTGCAGATGGAATCAGTGCGTCTGATCAGTTGATCTTAAAGGAAGGAGATTATCCCGATGGGTCCAGTGCAATCACAAGGGCCCTGAAGTTGGGAAAGGGAAGCAGAAGAGGCAGAACTAGAAAGATGGCATCGTGAAAAAGACTCCACAGGCCATTGATAGCTTCAGCAATGAAGAGGACCCCCGGCCAAGGAATAGGGACAAAGGGCAGCTTCTAGATGTTAGAAAAGGCGAGGAAGTGGGTTCTCCCTAGGCCCCCAGAAGGAGCACAGTCCTGCTGGCGCCGTGACCTTAGCCCAGTGAGGCCCACTGCGGACTTCCCGCCGTCTTAGACCCGTTTCCCAGGAGCTGCTGTCCTGCGTTTCCGTCTCTTCCACCGTGTTGCTTCCCTCCGTAGGCCCCTGTCCAGTTTGTAGTTTACTCACAGCATGAACACCATGGCTAAAGATTTTAATCACGGAATGGATCTGCTTTTAATTAGCTGAGTTGGCCTTACATAAACTTCAGCTCTAATTTGAAGATTTTACTACATTGACTCAGCTATGGTTTTCTTTGCCAAAAGTCTTACCTTCCCAAGCCTACAAACAGCCCAGGCCCTGGTTTTGTCCTGTCATGAATCCAGCAGCGGTTTCTCAGTGACTCAGCCTTGTCTCCGTCTTCGGACGACTGTTCCTGACAGTGAGGAGCTGGCGGGCTCCTGGGTCTGCACTGTGCTGGGGACCACCTCGGGCGCCCAGAGTCCTCTGCTTTGATCTGCAGCCACATCTGTTTTCCATTTCTGTGGCTGGCAGTTGTCTGACCTGATTGCACAAGGTCATAATTTACCAGGAACAAATGGTCTGCTTCTCTGGTTGTGAGTCACATGTGGGGAAAGTAACTGCTTATTTAGCCTTTATGGTGTTTTCAGTCATGGTGTGCAGAAAGGAAAACATCCTCTCCATACCCCGTGCTGTTAACTAGCTGCAGGCATTTTACCCTGGCTCGGAGGCTTCTGTGGAGCCTTGAGGCTGTTGAAGAAACATACTGTGAGCCAACATTGATGAGGCTAGGCTAGCTGGCTAGTGAAGTCTGACCCCCACGTTACACGGCTCAGATCTTAGAGAGAGGATCAGGCCCAGAGAACACCGGGACCAAACCTGGTTTATACCAGGGAGTTCACTGTTAATGCACAGTGATGTCCCCTATCCAAAAAATGAAAGCAAATTAATATCAGAAGTTTTCTTGTTGAATTAGAATTAATATAGCCCTGGCTGGGTGGCTCAGCTGGTTGTAGCATTGGCCTGTACACCAAAAGGTTGCAGGTTCGATCCCCAGTTGGGACACATATGAGAGTCAACCAGTCGATGTTTCTCTCTCACATCAGTATTTGTCTCTCCTTCTCCTCCTTCCCCTTCTCTTCTTTCTTCCTCTTCCTCTCCCCCTTCTCTTCCTCCTCCTCCCCCCTCCTCCTTTCTAAAAATCAATGAACACATCCTTGAGTAAGGGATTCAAAATCCTTATATATTTGGTGTGGGTTGTTTTTTAAGTTAAGCAAATGATGAAGCTGAAAAATTGTCTCTGCGTGATCAGTGTCACCAGTTCCAAGGTAGTCGTGGAGAATGCGTGATAAATCAGAACTCTGCAGTTTGCCGTGAGAACTGAGCCCTTCTCCTGGATGTCCCGAGTCTGCTCCTGATGGAGTAACTTAGAAATCAACACAGAAAAGGGCCTTCCACAGGCTTTGCCATAAGCAAAGCATCAGAATCACCCCTGCATTTGCTCTTATGCATGGTCATTCTGTACATGTCAGACATCCTGAGATGCTGATGGGAGGGGCAGGGAGGAAGGGATGTGCACGTGTGATGCTAGAATCACTCTCAGGGACCTTGAACCTCATTGGCCGTGAACTTGACTGTGTTTGTTGCCTTAAAGTTTTTATTTTGGCTTTGTTTGCAGTCCAGGTCGATTTTGCTTGTAAATATTTTTGCCTTACCCTATTTTCTTATTCTTTTTTAGGCAGTAATTGATCTCTAAAACCAGTTTCAGCAAATATCAGTATTTTTTATTCTATATACTTTTTAAAAACATATTGTTTGTCTTATTAAAACGGTTTGGCTTGGCAACCGAGAGGCCGAGCAGGGAACCAGGACCTCTGGTGTTTGTCCCTGGGTCGGTCACTGCTCAGTTGTGGGACGATGGCCTGGCTGCCGTAATCTCTGGGCCTGGACAGTGGCTAGTCCAGAAAGCCCTGAGGGTCGATTTCACCCCTGGGTCTTCACAAGGAGCAGAATAGTCCCAGGCCTGGTGTTTCCCATTTGCAGGTACCACGTCTTTGTGTGGATGACCCTGCCTCCCTGTTGTGTCAAGGGTCCCCAAGACCACCCCAGGTTCAGTGATTATACCAGGAAGACTCAGCCTATAGTGGTGCTCACAGCTACGATTTTTTTACGGCAATGGGATAGAAAGCAAATCAGTACAGGGGAAAGGTGCATGGGGCAAAGTCTGGAGGAAAGAAGGCACGAGCTCCCGAAGTCCTGTCCCAGCAGGGCCCTAGGGATGCGTGGGACTCAACGCAAAGCAGTGAGGCGTGCCAGCCTGTGGGAGATGTGGCCAACCAGGCAGCTCATGAGGAACTCGGTGCCTCTGTCAGGGGCCAGTTGCAGGCAGCCCCTGCTTGGCACGTACCACAATTCCAGACACCCTGAAGGGGCACAGGTGTTCATCACAAGCGTCCTTTGGACAAACAGTTAAGGCAGAGAGGGCTGTTGTTGCCGGTATTCAGAATGGTGGGAACTCTTCCAAAATCCAGGTTTTCAGATGCCTGTTTTGCAAACAGGCCTTTCTGAAGATAGTAGTCGCGGGCTGCTGTGTCAGCTCTTCTGTAGACCGCCCACAGTCAATCGGTGGAGTTCAGTGCCCTAAACCAAAAGCCACCCCCAGCAGACAGGACGTGAGGAGGCTCTGCCTACCCCGTTGGACAGCCGGCAGCAAACCAGCCCCAAAATGCCTGCGAAACCTGGAAATACTGTTCCACAGCTTACTTTCTTCATGCAACGCTGCATCACAGACGGCATTCCATGTCGAATCCAGTCGTCACATTTAATAATTCAGTTACGCTTTCTCCCAGAGCATACGCTTACTGTGATTAGTTTTACCACTGGGTATGTATGTACATTTGCTGTTTACCTTTTAGAGACTTAAAATGAAGGAGAGTGTTTAAGAATTCACATTCCATAGATCGTTCCTACACGTTTAATAAGTGGACGCTCTTGTTCCTATTCTAGCCTGTGACCCAAACAACAAGCGCCTTCGTCAAATCAAGGACCAGATCCTGACAGACTCCAGGTACAACCCCAAGATCCTCTTTCAGTTGCTGTTGGATACTGCACAATTTGAGTTCATACTCAAAGAGGTAAAAATGTTGAACAAATAATTGCCAAAATCTTATTTTTTTAATTTATTTTTTTATTGTTAAAGTAGAGTTTTCTGCCTTTTCCAAATTCTTATTTTTTTTATGTTTAAAAAAAAGTTTTTTTTGAAAGACTGGGGTTTAGTAGCAGCATCTCTGATTCGGATTCTGAGTGTCTGCGGTCATTCTTACGGAGAGAGGGCAGAATTCAGTGTTGAGCGGGCACTCAGTGCTGGCCGTCGTTGGAGAGGCCTTGTGTCCGCATAAATTGATAAAGTCAGGGGAATGCCATGGCGGCACGGGGGTTTATTTCCCTGGGCTCCTAAGAGGTAAAAGTGCATGAATACTGATTGTCCTCTTAAGAAACTCTTTATTTTTTTCATAATGAATATTGGAAAAACCAGCAATGGGGTAGGGAGACTCCATCTGCAGATGAAGGGATTCAGGCTGGATGGAATTTTGTGGGGCTGGGGCAGAGGACTCTTTAGTGATCAGGCAGGATGAGTCATCAGTGAAACATGCAGTAGGGACAGTGAGATTTATTCACAGAGCCCGCCCTGTCTTTGTGGACGCCTGGGACCCATCAGGGCCATCTGACCAGCAGCAGCAGCAAAACTGTCACCCAAGGTCTTCACTGCACACCAAATGGCCTTGAGTCCTTCAAACGCTGATTCACAGATTGAACCCACAGGTTTTACAAGTTGTAAAATGGGATTTGGGACAGGAGATGGTCCTTAAAGAAGGAGGCACACCTTCGTATAAAAATCAGAAGAAATGCCCTGGCTGGTTCAGTGGATTGAGCGTTGGTCTGCAAACCAAAGGGTCATTGGTTCATGGTCATGCCTGGGACATGCCTGGGTTGTGGGCCAGGTCCCCAGGTGGGGGGTTGGTGAGAGGCAGCCACACATCTATGTTTCTCTTCCCTCTTTTTATCCCTCCCTTCCCCTTTCTAAAAGTAAATAAATAAATAAAGTCCTTTTAAAATTTGTATTATTCTATGTTCATCACAGAAACTGGTATCTCAGAAGGACCTTAGCACGGTGGTCAGCAGATGTAATTCCACATTAAAATGTTGAATCCTGGCCCTGCCTAAGACTTTCTGAACCAGAATCTTCACAGGGTGGGGGGGTTTTAGGAATCTGGCAGCGTGAGGGCCCTGCAGAGGGTGCCCATGCCCCAGTGACCTGAGAACCCCTGCCTTAGGGAGGGTCTGGCTTTGCCCCTCCATTTGCATAGAGAAAAAAGGCTTAATGTTAGGCCTTACCTGTTTCTGATAAGCTGGGTATCACCAAGGCTTTCTTAGTAAACTGTCTAATCTGGACTTTTCTGTTATGTGAATAAATGTTTTCTGGCCCTTCAACAGATGTTCAAGCAGATGCTTTCAGAAAAGCAAGCCAAGTGGGAGCATTACAAGAAGGAGGGCTCGGAGCGGATGACGGAGCTCGCCGATGTCTTTTCGGGGGTGAAGCCCCTGACCAGAGTGGAGAAGAATGGTAATTGCTGCTCGGATAGGCGCACAGATTGTTAGAAATGGACAAAGTCCTCAGTCGTCATTCATTCTGTGCTAGGACAGCGCCGTGGAGATCTCTTGAGCAATTTCCGTATCTTCTCTGGACTTCAGGTTTCTTATCTCTGAAGTAGAAGATTAAGCTAAATCAGGGTTCTTACTCTCCGGTTCCTAGACAGTCTTTGTAGAGTCATGACCCACAGCCCCACTCCCCCATAGTGTGCAAAACGAGTATGTCAGCTTATGTGCACTTGAGGGCGGGAGGAAGGACCTGTAACTGTCATGATCTTCTCAGAAGACTACTTTGTCCAAGAACATTAATAGCCACTAACATAGATGACAAGGAATATTCTTGTCTTCTAACCTCGCTTGGTTCTTTTTCACTGTTGTATCTGCCATCTAGTGGCCTAAAAGGAGAACTGCAGACTGTTTTGTAACGAAATGTAGCTTAAATTTAACTTTTAATTTTAATCCTGCTTTTTTAAAGAAAATTTATCAATAGGAAAATTACGATATTTCTTCAGATTTTTATGTGAATAGTAACCTTTCAAATTACCCCCAGAAGACCACTCTGAATTTTAAAGTGACAAATTACACTTTTTTAAATGTTTAATGTTTAACTATCAAATCCATTCTGATAGTTATACAATAAAATTGCTTAATAGTATAGGTTTTTCTTTTTAAAAGAACTTTACTATTTTTAGTCAATATGAGCTTGTAATTACTGTATTTGGTTTTTGTTGATATATTTGATGCAGAATGATTGTCTAAAATATATTTCCAAATTACATTATTATTCCTAAAATAAAAGGTCAGCCAGTTTTTAATGATGTGACTGAAATTGGCCACATGTTTTGCAGGTCTCCACGTTGTGACTAAAAGCCAAAGAGCCACCTGTGACAATGAGCAGCTGAGTGTGTAGAATCAGGCACACAAGCCTTTGTCCTAGTCCCTTTTTGGTCCTCGTAAATACCGGCATTGTTTCGGAGTTCATTCAGAACAACATCTTATACTTTTTCTGGCTGTATAGCATATTTCGGTTTAGGAAGTACTTTCTCAAATTTATTTCTCGTGTGATCCTTATAATCCTGTGAGATAAACATCTTTATCCTTATTTTACATGTAAGGAAACCAAAGCTTAAAATGTAACCACTTGCCTACAGTGACAAAGGTCTAAAGCCTGGATCTAACTCATTGCCTCAGGCTCCAAATCTTGTCCTCTTTCTGCTATTCCGTAGCTGCCTCAGTCCCACACACACACAAAAAAATTGCAACTACTGTTCCTCATGGCAATCACAGTAACTCACATCATGAGCCCTTAAGTGCTTTTATTAAAGTGAAACCATCCCACTGGTAAAGAGAACTGTGGGGAATCACCTTGGTGAGGAGAGAAGAGCAAAGCCTTTGAACGGGGACAGATAGGTGTGACAGTCCTAACTCTGCCACTTAGGGACAGTGCAGCCCTGCTTTGAATTCCTAATGTCCCTGGGCCTTAGCTTCCTTATCCGAGAAATGGGCCCTAACTCCCACTTCCACAGATAGTCGTGAGGATTAAATAAGACCAAGTTTAGGACTTTGCCTGACACACTGAGGTACTGGCAGCATGCTGAACCCATTCCTTTCTCAGCCCTGTGAAATGCCGGCTGGTTTGTGAATGCAAATAGGGCCCCCACCCCCCCGCCCCGATCCATTCCAATGTGCCCAAAGCTCACCACTCCAACCTCACACTGCTGACATGTTGGTTTCCTCTCTCTCCCCAAGACATGCTGTTGCCAGTTCTGCTGTGAAGCCTTTGTTCATATTTGTCCCTCCATCCAGGGACAAACCATCCCTCCTCCTCCTCTGCCTGCCTGTCCAGACCTGTACCCGTCCTCACTTCTCCGGAAAGCTCCCCATTGACCCAGTGTCCTCCGTGACTCCTCCCCACCACCACTGCCACCTTTGTGCGCACCCGTTTATAGCTGTGTTTGGACCTTTACACCTTTTCTGCCAGATACTGTAGACTAAGCCACGCAGGAAGTTTAATCTTTTCCACTAGGTCCCATGCCCCAGGCATTCCTGTGGTGGAGGTTTGGGTAAGTCCTGTGAGTAGTGGTAGACATGTAGTGAAAACTCTGTGAGTAAGAACCAGATTTGCAAATGATAATTTCATTACATTCAGGCCACAGCTACAAGAATTCTGGGATATCAGTAGTATTTCCTTGTTTCTCTGTTCATAGAAAATCTTCAAGCTTGGTTCAGAGAGATCTCCAAACAAATACTGTCTTTAAATTACGATGATTCTACTGCTGCAGGCAGAAAAACAGTGCAGCTAATCCAGGCTTTGGAGGAGGTGAGCAAAGTCTGTTTAAGTGACAGTTCTTGGATCACGAACCATCCCTTTTGACCAGCTGTCTGCTCCTCGAAACCTATCTAAGAATATGTTCTATCAGTAAAGGCAATGTGAGTTAATATGCTCACTGTAGTATTCTATACAATGTCCTAAAAGTGGGAAAATAATTAAATGACCAGAATGAAGAGAATGGCAGCAAAAATTGGAAAAATTATTATGAGAACAATATAGAAACATTTAGCAAATTGTGGTAATGAGGTAAAAGCAAAAAGAAATTGCATTGTACACACGATTTTTTGGTTTATAAAAAGTATGTGTCTTGGAAAAAGCTAGAAGTCATACAGCAAAGTGAAAATATCTGTAGGATAATTATATAAGTGGTATATTTCTTTTTTGAAGAAAAAACTTTATTGTTTTTTTGTCTACTCAAAATTTATTGTGCCGAAAAGCATTATTATGCCTTCACACTTAAAATTTTAAGTGTATGTTTAATTAGGTTTAAAATGGAAAATAAAAATGTCAGAGCAATAACCATAAACTGTTATTTTTAAAACACCAGCCCATACTCATCTGTAATTCTGTCCAGTTGGTATAATTGTACATTTTAGAGATATAATACTTTCTTTCATTTGGCAGACTTTCTTACAGGCCTGTTCTTAATTTTGCGAGGGTTTTTAGGACGGTCATTCTTAATGGCCCCAAAGTACCACAGGGCGTTGTTAGGGTCCCAGACCCCCGCACAGTCCCAGAGCAGTGGCTGGCTCACTGTACTGTGTCTAGTTCAGCTGCTTTTTGGATTTTCTAGTCCATTGTATAACTATAAACAGCTTTGTAAATCTCAGATGGCTTTTTATCTTTTGTGTTATTTTGGCATGTAGCCCCAACCCTTGACTTACATACGTTAAAATTTCAGGACATAGTGGCACCACTGTTCTGCATTAAAGAGGACATCAGAAGAACTTAATCATGGACTTGGGCCAGCACCTAGGTTGTGGTGGAGCTTGTTCTGGTTTTATCAGTCCTGCAAGTCCTCAGAATTAAGGGGATTTGCCAGTACACGTCTACTGCTGCTGAAATGGAGTGTTCACTTATTATGTCATATGTTTGCAAGATGAGAGTTACTGCTCAGTTTCTAATCCTACAGATTTGTGCATGGTTTCATGACCTGGCTCACACATTTCTGACATTATACTTTGAAATAAAAATTTTTCCAAGAAATTCTTAATAAGTAATGGGCTTTATTTGAAGTATTTCCAAGGAAAAACGAACACCATGAAGGCCACTCAGGATTTTAAAATTAAATGTACTTACCTATGTAACACAGGTTCAGGAATTCCACCAGCTGGAATCAAATCTGCAAGTGTGTCAGTTTCTTGCTGACACACGCAAGTTTCTGCACCAAATGATCCGAACCATCAACATTAAAGAGGAGGTGCTGATCACCATGCAGATCGTGGGGGACCTTTCCTTCGCTTGGCAGTTGATTGACAGGTAATGCGGACAGCCTGACCTTCGCCCCTGGTGAAACCACCGCGAATGTCTTCTTACCACTCGCCCCTCTGCAGCTTCACGTCCATCATGCAGGAGAGCATAAGGGTGAGCCCGTCCATGGTGACTAAACTCAGAGCCACATTCCTCAAGGTAAGCAGAGAGCAGCGAGCCAGGCTCCCGGCCACCAGAGGAGCCGGCCCTCGTTCCTCCAGCTCATCCCAGCAGTTCCCAACAGTTCATCCTCTTACAAAGTTGGATCACTGGAGCATTTTTATAGACTGAAAATTGTTAGCAGTTTTTCTCTGAGAGCATAGTTTTGGAAGATGCCAGAAATACTCCAAGTGTGAATTAATAAGTTAGATCATCTTCCACAAAATTATTTTTAAATGAAGAAATAGATTTTCTAAAGTTTTACCAGTATCTAAAAATGTGAATCCTGTGGGTCCTGTATTCCCAGGATGTAAATTAAATCCTTTAACTCATTCATTTTTAAAAATTCTGCATGGCCCTTGCTCTCAAGTAATTTCAGGTGGACACATAATTTCCTCAGGGCCTTCCAAATTGAGTAAATGAATTCATATGAATTCTGAGTTATACTTCTTTCATATTTTAACATCTCTGTCATTGGGGATGGGTTTTATCATTGATGGCACATCACAGTTAGCTGTCAGCGTGTTTTTTCTTCCTGAGAGGGACGTAAGTAACAGCGTGTCTTGCATGCTGGGACATCTTTGAGTTGACTTAGTACAATAAATAGTCTGTCGATCAGAAAGTCTGGTTTCCACAGAGGATGAGCTATCTTCTATAGCACTGTGGCTTTCAAACCTGAGCGTAGGGGAGACTCCCCAGGGGCTAGTCACAGCGCAGACTGCTGGGCCCTCCCCCAGAGTGTCTAGTTCAGTAAGTCCAGGGTGGGGACTGGAGAACTGGCTGCTCCAGCAAGTTCCAGGTGGTATTGATGCTGCTGGTCCAGAGACCGCAATCTGAGAATCACTGACTACTATAGCAAAAGTCTTCCGTTTTTTTAAAATAATGTCCATGTCAGAAACTATTAATGACACTGATGGAGTTCAGTGGTTGTTGCTTTCTCTTGGGTAAAGCCCAAGAGTTTTGTTACATGTTACTATTTCTGGAAAGAGACATTTCTGGGACTTTTGGGAACAGAAATAGACATGTCTTTTTCCTTCCAGCTTGCCTCTGCCCTTGACCTGCCCCTTCTGCGTATCAATCAAGCAAACAGCCCCGACCTTCTTAGCGTGTCTCAGTACTATTCTGGCGAACTGGTGTCCTATGTGAGAAAGGTAAGAAGCACATCAGAGTGGTATTTATATTCTTGGCAAAATAACTGCTACTTTACATACAGCAGGTAGCGAGGGCCCTATTAAAAGTACAGCCGTGTTTCTGTCCCTCATTATTTTTAGTCCAGAAATCTGCAGCACCTGAAGATAAATGCATTCTTAGTGGTGCTGTGGGTGTGTGAGTGTGTCTTCACGTTCAAAGAACTTTTACTGCTGGTTTTTAAATGCAGGCGGTTTAACCCCTGTTTTATAGGGTAGAAACTGAGGAACAGATTATAGTGGCTTCTCCAGAGTCACAGAGGTGGTTGGTAAAAGGAGCCAGGTCTAGATGCAGCATATCCTCGTCTGCACGTAAAGTTTTCGGGAGGATTTTGGTCCCTGTTTCGAGAACTTAACGGCGCTACATGGAGCAGCTGCACAGGCCTGGATTCGAAGTTTCCTGAGTTGCCGACTAGCTGAGTACACCCCCGGCCGTGTTACTGAACACCTCGGACTGTGCGGCACAGGGAACATAGGCGATAGGGTTGTGATAACTGTGCAGGGCCAGGCAGGCCCTAGACTTATGGGGGTGGTCGCTGTACAAATGTCTCATCACTGTACCATACACCTGAAACGAATCTACTGTTGAATGTCAACCATAACTGAAAAATAAAAATTAATTCATAATTAAAGGTAGCCATCTGCCTGTAAGTAAATAAATCAAAGTTTGTCATCTGGGAAGGATGCATCCTCCTGCAGCGCTTATGCAACAGTTGGCTTTGTATCCTGTGAGCAAGTCAGGTGTGAAGGACGCAGCCCTGTGCCTGACAGCGGTCCTTGGAAGGGCCCTCTCAGCCCCGCGGTGTCCCAGTGGACCGCCAGCTTCGTGCACGCTGGGGCTCTTCCTCCTGCCAGCCTAGCATTCGTCAGCTAAGAAAAAGAAAAGAGGCGTTTGCCCTGGCCAGTGTGGCTCAGCTGGTTGGAACATTGACCTGTAAACTGAAGGCCTGAGGGTTCAATCCCCAGTCAGGGCACATGCCTAGGCTGTGGGTTCGGTCCCCATTGGGGCGTGTGTGGAGGCAACCAATTGATGTTCCTCTCAAATCGATGTCTGTCTGTCTGTCTGTCTCTTCCCCTGCTCCCCACCCTCCTCTCTCTCTCTCTGGAATCACATAATATATCCTCGGGTGAGGATTAAACAAATAAAATAAAAGAACCGTTTAATTGTTTTTTGTCTTTCCCCTTTCATGGAAGGTTCTGCAGATCATTCCCGAAAGCATGTTTACTTCTCTTCTGAAGATCATAAAGCTCCAGACCCACGACATCATCGAGGTGCCGACCCGCCTGGACAAAGACAAGCTGAGGGACTATGCCCAGCTCGGCCCACGATATGAGGTGGCTCATCCCTTTGGCTCGCGCCTTTCGATAGTTCAAACCCAAACCGTCACGGGTCTGTGCCCCTGCCAGACCCCAGGGCACCAGACCTACCCTGATTCCGTTTTTCCTGCTCTCAGCGATGACTCCATTTGCTGTTTCAGTGCAGTCACACCTTCTCTGTCATAGTGTCAAGGTGTCACTTAAGGCCTAAGTGGCCTGAGTATTCTCAGAGGACGCGGCGGTCCGCTGATGGCTTTCCTTGTGAGTGGTCCTGGCGAATCAGGCCTTATTCTCCCTGAGCTAGGTTGCCTAGACTCTTCACGTTCAGATTCCTGTTTTGGACGTCAAACGAGTGCCTCAGAATAACCCATGGCCCAGTAACCACTTCCTGCAGCCAGACTTCTAAGTCCACTCCGTAGCTCAGCAGCCTCAGAGCCCGTTACTCCCAAACACCTCTGCTTTTCTTTCTCCCCACGCCGCAAGGTATGAAACATGAAATCAGCGGCAGGTTGCAGTGTGACGTCCAGTGTCCTCACATTTCCTCCCACGTCAGTTTCACACCCTCTGGCACAGCTCCAAAGTGACATCATGAATTTAGGTCTTTACGCTTGGGGTTTCCACATTTGTTCTAACTGAGAAATATAGTGTCCATCTACCTTACCTGTGTCTCCTGGTGTTGCTTGGGAAAAAACATAGATGATAGTAAGGGGAGATTATCTTCTGAGAGTCCTGGCGAGCCTTCCCTGCTTGGAGGGACCATGCCCTTGAGTCCTGCCCCCTTTTGTGCATGAGCAACTGGGGCCCACAGGAGGGGAAATGATTGGTCAAAGCCTAAAGGACTATTTAGTGTCTTCTGACTCAGTTTCCCAAAATGTGTCTCAGTGGCACGTGCACGCCGGGTTCCCAAAGCCGCCTGCTCCTTCGTCTTTGCCGTCCCCGGGGCCGTTAGCCAGTTACTTGGGCTTCCCCTGCAAATGGTGGGTCTTTTTGTCTGAGGTGCTTCACCAGCCACTCTTTCTCCATTGAAGGTCGCCAAGCTGACCCACGCTATTTCCATCTTCACGGAAGGCATCCTCATGATGAAGACAACTTTGGTCGGCATTATCAAGGTAACAGCTTCGAGGCTGGCCCAGGCGGCCTCGTCATGAGACTCCGTTTGAGCAATCATGCTATTATCACTGTGGGAAGGGGGGGTGGCATCCCCGTCTTGTCTCCCTGCTTTCATATTCAGCTTTTGAGCGTAATATTACGTGTTGATGGAGGAAGAGAGAGCATTAATATCCTTATTTTTCATCATCCCTAAGAGTTCTGTAAATCTAAGGAAAATCCATTTTATTGACTATTTTTAATAAAGAAAAATGGCCTCATGCCCTTAGGCACAATAGCTGGCTGGTTCCCGTGCCCTTTCGGCCACCCTTGTTTCTCTTCCGTGTCTTCCTGTTGTGCCCCAGGTGCAGGGAGTGAGGTGATCGTCCCTTACTGTCACCGTCGGGTCACCGCCAGCACCAGTGCCTGCGAGCTCCTCTCCTCACTTTTTCCTTCCCGTGGCCTGGACGCCCACGCCCGTCGCCCCCAGCACCCACTCTTTCTGTTTGTCCCTAAACCTGCGGTTACCCTTGCTGTTCGTGTGTGGTGTAATTTCACATGTGCGTGTGTGCTGTCAGTCATTCTTTCCTTAACTTTCTCACTAGGTGTTGCTTTTGAAATAGATTCGTGTTGCTTCTCACTGCTGCACAGAACTGCACCTTTTACGTAACCATTGCCCTAGGGACAGACACCTGTGTTGCCTGGTATCTCACCTCTGCTTCCCTTTATCATAAACAGTATCAAGGTGAGCATCTCCGGACATGTCTTCACGGCAGGCCGGGACAAGAGTTTTTGAAATCTAAATACCCAGAATGGGTCCCTGGGTCATGGGGCACACTGATACTTAATTTGGCTCAGTACTGCCAGAGTGCCTTCTGAAATGACTATTCCCTGTGTATCTATCTGCTCACATTTCCCCCAGTACTTGTTAATTCCCGCTTTTTAGTTTTGGCTCTCCCAGGATGTGCGATGCGGTAGCTCCTGCTGTTTTAATTTATCATCCTATAATCAGTGGTGTGCCCATTCTCATGGTTCATTGTGCTTTTATTTACTTTTCCATTTATCCGATATCAGTAGAATCTGAACATTTCTGATTTTTTAAAAACTATATAGCTATCGAATTGCTAGGTTAACATTTACGTTAATAAAGTCTAAGAAAATATAGGAGATGAATCTAGATAGATATAGAACTTTAGTGTGTATTTTCTATAAGTGTATTAAAAGAAATACCGTTTACCCCTGGAATAATTAATAGAATCCACTCCACATGCTTTTGTCCTGATGCCAGTTTAATTCAGTTGATATGCAGAAATTATACATGCAGTTTACCCCTTCTAACTAATCCATAAAGTAGTGATAGCATCTTACATGCAAAGTGACCCACACGAGAAGGATGTAATAAAACCTAACAATTAGTGATAATCATCTAAAAAAAAAGAAAAATGTAATTCTTTTGCCACACACTTTCAGATAATACGAGCAGAGGGGATATGCTGACCCCATTCTGCCCAGGAGGCTGTTTCTGCCAGTCCAGCAGCTCGGGGCCCTTCCTAATCTTGAACTTCCCGGTGTTAAGTATCTATTTCCAAATCTCATGGAAAGTGTAAGTTCACTTCAGTTAGTGTGACTTAACTCGAGTGAGATGTACACAAGGATATGTGTTCCTCGTTTGAAGTGGCCAGAACAATAGTGACGATCCCAGTGTGTATCGGAGGGAATCGGCTGCGTGCGTCAGTGGCACACTCCCACCGCAGGTGGCTCTGCAGCAGTTCGGAGAGAACCTGCCCCTGGAAGATTCCCAGTAACTGAAGTGAGAAAAGTAAACTGCAGAACAGTGTGTGTGTGTGTAAATTATCCCATTTGGGTTTTTGAAATTAGATGTGTGTTTAAAGGACAAATATGTATGCACGTAAATGAACAGAAAGTTCTGGAGGGTCCACATGAAATGGTAAACTGTGCACCATTCAGCAGAGGGGAAGCTGTGAGGAAGGGGGTGTATGAAGGGGACTGGCTCTGCTGTGAGCACCCCA
The DNA here is from genome assembly GCA_004024845.1 of Tonatia bakeri. Taxonomy (NCBI): domain Eukaryota; kingdom Metazoa; phylum Chordata; class Mammalia; order Chiroptera; family Phyllostomidae; genus Tonatia; species Tonatia bakeri. The sequence goes on along the minus strand of PVIA01003652.1, from coordinate 30,259 downwards.
CGGGCCAGCAGAAGTCGAGGGAAAATGTGAAGGTTCCCTACAGACCTTTAGATCCGTCTTTTTCATTAAGTCTGTCCTTACAAGGAATATTTTTTTTTAAACTTCATGTTGCTTATTTGGTTATATTCTCACTGACTATATTTACTTATAGTTTACCTTTTTATTATAATATAGAGCATAGATACTAAAAACTAAAGAAACAATTATGTAGCTTAATGGGTTATTTTAAGGTAAATAGCATTCCTTTTCCCCAGCACTCAAGTCAGGAGACACAGCTGAGCCAGCTCCCAGCCCAGCCCCTCCTCCTCATGTGTCCTGACCAAACTTCGGTCTCTCTGTTCATAGTTTTATTATCCAGAAGTAAATCTCCCTCTGCTATAGTTTATATTTGCCCATTTTCTAAATTATCGTTCAAGTACAATTATCTGCCTTTTACTCCCACACTTGCCCATTTTTAAAAACATATGTCATTTCTTTTAGTTCTGTTTTAGTCTCCAGGTTTCTTTAATTCTTTTTTTTTTTTTCCCTACAGTTTATCTGTTCAGAACTCAAGGCCTCTGGCCTGTAATTTGTCCACAGTCTGGACTTTGCTGGGCGCACAGCCACGATATGTTCAATGTTTTCTGGCTTTTGTAATTTCTGCCACTGCCATTGCAGTTACCTTCCTGGAAGTTTCGATGGGATCAAACCCAGGTGGAAGCCATCAGTTACCTCTATGACTTTTTGAAATAACGGTTCTTTACAAAGTCAAAAAAGAGACAAGTCTCAGAGAATTTGAAGGAGTGCCTTAAAGCTATTTGATGTTTTATGGATCTTACAGGAGACTCTCTTTGGGGGAATAACAAAAGCTTCCTCATTACAGAAAAAAGAATCAGCAAAACAAGCTTAGATAACAGATGTGCTTTCATATTTTATCTCCCTAATTACAAACACCATTCCGAGATCACTGAAAGAGAATCGTTAAATCTTGCACAGAGGGTCGGAACCCGAAACTCGAGTTTGCCCACATGGCTGTAGGCGCCCTCAGATGGCGTCTGAGGGAAGGTGCACCAAGTTCAAATGCAGGCCCTTCGTCCCACCCCCTCCTGATGATAAAAGGAACTTTTTACGTTTATTGAAGTGATTAAAATGGGAGGCAACTTAAAACTTTCCATACCCACCACCTTTGGAACGTCATGTTGTAAAATTGTCATCCTGAGTTTTACTGAGATGAACCAAGTCCTAACAAGGTGATGGGTTTAATTATCTGTCCTGTCTGCCCGAGATCACAGAGACAGGAAAGGAAAACAATCCCAGTCCTAGGGGAAGAGGCAGAAACCGCTCCATTGTGGATTCTGGAAACCATCTCTCCTCCAGACTCCTTCAGGACCGAGCTGCTCTCACTGCTGGCCGTTGCCCTCTGCTGTGCCTGCAGGTGGACCCCAAACAGCTGCTGGAAGACGGGATAAGGAAGGAGCTCGTGAAACGCGTCGCCTTCGCTCTTCATAGGGGATTGATCTTCAACCCGCGAGCCAAGGTACCAAGTGACCGAAAGGAGGCTGTCCCTTCTCCTTCTGTCTGTTCAGTCGGAAGAAGGCCCAGAGCACCACTTTTAACTATTATAAACAAGACCTTTCCTCCTAACATATATTTAATAGGTGATTTCTCAATACAATCAACAGGTGTGCTTTTTGTCCTACATTATAATCTGTTTTAAATTCAGTTCTTTTTTCCTTCACCTGTTGAGCCCCAGATTTAAGAATTGAACTGATGTTTATGATTCAGTTACTTCTTATAGTTAAAAGAACTTGTTAACCCCAAAGCTGATAGGAACTATAAAGGCTGTAACTTTTCATTTTGTTTAGTGTGTTAAGAAATATGTTAATTTGTCTCAAGAGAAAAAAGAAATAGGCCTGAAATTTATATATAGGGTTCTTTTCACCTCAGTAAATTCAATTTAAAATACTTTGTGTTTTAAGATAGAGATAGTCATCCGATGACGTGAGAGAAATCCACATTTATTTTTATATCATTTTGTATGGGGTTTCCTTTCCAAATGAAATTTATTCTTTGCTGAATGCTGAACATCAGCTCCCACTCATCCTTAGATGGGTGGGAAATGTGTATTTACAAAGCTGACTAGCACTGGGGTCTCTTAGCGTATCATTTAAAGTCCAATACAGATATTAGCGGTCAACAGTCTACTGCAATGTAACAGAATTTGTGTTTCCCCTCTTGAACAGACAAGCGAATTGATGCCCAAGCTGAAAGAGCTGGGAGCAACCATGGATGGGTTCCACCGTTCTTTTGAATACATACAGGACTACGTCAACATTTACGCCCTGAAGATTTGGCAGGAAGAAGTATCTCGCATTATAAATTATAATGTCGAGCAGGAGTGTAACAACTTTTTAAGAACAAAGGTAGCTAAAAACATTTTAAAATTTTTGACTATATTTGTTAGTTCTGACTTTTAAAATGCATACCCTAGACCCCAGAAATGCCAACAAGAAGGTTTATTTAAACAGTTACTAAAAATCAGTAAGCACTAGAAAGTCATGAATACCTTTGGGGTACCTTCAGGAGCTGTGAGGATTTCAGAAAAGTTTATGAGACACTTGGCCTCTGGGAGTTCACTGTTCTAAGGAGAAAGCAGCCATCATTAAATGGCTACAGAATGAAACCATTCGTTATCATTGTTGTAATTCTAGTGACCGAGAGGTCAGAAGCCAGCTGCGTTTGATCGGAGCATATACATAAGAGCAGAATTGCTGAACCATGTGGTGATTCTCTGTGTAACTTACTGATGAACCACCGAGCTGCTTCCCACGGTGCCCACACCATTTTTATTTCCACCAGCGACGTCCAAGGGTTCGCCTTCCTAATGTCTCACGTCCTTGTCAACACTTGTTGTTTTCCTTTCTTAAAAAAATGTGTACCCACTGTAACAGGTGTGAAGCGGCCCTTCACTGTGGTTCTGATTCGCACTTTCCCAATGACCCATAATATCGAGCATCTTTTCCTGGGCTTATTGGCCATTTCTTATCTTCCTCAGAGAAATGTCTACTCAGATCCTTTGCCTGTTTTTTAATTGGGTTGTTTGAGCACCAAATTCTTAAGTATCATGGCTGAGAAGTAAGATTTTAGTCAGTAGTTAACAAGGGGCTACTCTGTAAGCTTTTCCTCGAGGAATTGATGATTCAGGTCTTGAGAGATGAAGTGTCTTCCAACCTTATTACACTGATACCTGAAGCTTATGAGCCCCAAACCAGAAGTTCCTGTGTCTCTTCTTACCTACCTTCATTCACCTTACTTTCTCACAAATGTTTCTTTTTTAATCAATGTGATATGTGGCATTTTGGAACAACTATTAATATAGTTTTAAAATTCTCCTCTTTGAAACCGAGGAGCGTTCATTGTCACAACATTGTTCTTGTAAAACCGTGTGGGAAAAGCATAACTCAGTTACCTTGTCGAAGACAAACTAAAAATGTGTTCTTTTCTTCTAGATTCAAGACTGGCAGAGTATGTACCAGTCCACCCACATTCCCATACCCAAGTTCGCCCCCGTGGACGAGTCCGTAACGTTTATTGGTCGACTCTGCAGAGAAATCTTGCGGATCACAGACCCAAAGTAGGTGCACCTGACTTCCACTGGGCCTTGCACACCATGGACTATCAGAGTCTAAACAGGTGCTGTACATACTCAGGTCACAGCTTTGTTCCTACCACAGCAGGTTCCCATCCAAGGGGTTTGCTCAAACCCACTTTTTTGAGACTGCATATTTTCCTCAGTGTGACTGAGGTGACCCCAGGCCAAAGAACTATAGATTGAAACCGCCCTGAGGTCTGTTTGGCCACCTGTAGTCTATGCTTCTCTTGCTCTCCAGTTCACGTTCTACGCAGTTGGACCTGGGGGCATCCCAACACATGAAATGTTCTTAAAATTAGAAATTGCTCGTCTGTACCTAGTAACCTTGGCACACACCCCATCCCAGTCCCTGGGTCTTGCACTTGTCAGTTCATATCCTGACCTTTGGAGATTGTCTCCTTGTTTCTCAGCCCAGCCCCCAAGCATGTTGGATAGTGAGAACTAGCATTTTATTGAGCACTTACCTTGTGCTGTCTTCCCAGGACATGATCCACATTCTTTCACTTACTCATTACAAGACTTATGAGGTAGACATTGTTATTTCCATTTTAAAGATGCAATAACTGAGGAAAAAGCTAAATCATTTGCACAAGATTGCAGAATTAATACAGTGGTGGTCCCAGAATACACACCAGGCCCCTGACTCTGGAGCCCAGCTCTGAAGCCCTGTGGCGTTCAAGGGCAGACTGCAGAACTTCACACGCAGTGGGACACAGTATATGTAAAATATCTCACGTAATCAAAGCTGCCCTCAACGATGTGTAAACTTCTTTCAAAAATCCCAGCAGGAATGAATTTTGTGTAAAAGGTTAATTGATCCAAAATGTTTTGTAGCTCCTCCTTTCTTGGTACCCATGAGCTGATCACTTAATCCCTTCCAGAATCCTCCCCGCCCAGCACCTTGCTGACACTTGCAGAAAGGAATAAGCATGGTCAGGGCTTTCACGTCCTATATGGAGCTCATCGTCCAAGTTGGGAGCTTCGTAAGTGACACTTTCAAAGTGACAGCCCTGGGCAATGGAAGCAGGACACTTGGAAGCCTGAAAGTAAACATCACATGTTCTTCTGGAAATCATCTTGTTCTTCTGATTTCTAGTTCTTGAGGCTCTTTCAACTCCCTCCCAAATCCCATTTCAGTAAAATGCTGGGTCGTGGAATTGGGGGCACGTCGTCTGTGGAGATTGTGAATTGCAGAGCCTGGGACTTCGTGCCACACCTACCAAATCAGACTCTCCAAGAGAGGGATCTGGCCATCTGTCTTTCAACTTAACTTCCCAGGGATGTAAGGCGCCTGCCTCCACATCTGAGAACCAGTGAAGTGGTGGTTAAGGGTGTGGTATTGGAATCAGGTCTCTAAGCCTCAGTTATCTCACCTATAAATGGAGGGTCAGATGGCTTGTCTATCACAGAGCCACTAAGAAGAAGAAAAAGACAGCTCAGCCCAGCCCCAGCACAACAGAAGTGCTCAGTAAATATGGCTGTTCTTGTCATCCTCGTGCTCCTGAGTCTAAAGGGAGTCCTTGGTAGCTGGCCGGACCTGGGAGGAGAGAGGAAGTGGCTTTGTCCTCGTACTCTGAAATGTACAACAGGGTGTCAGGGTTCAAAGTTTATTTCTTACTAAAATGGAAATGGCCCATGACTGTCTTGCCCACAGTCTCTTGAAATTTAAAGAAGGACCCCCATTGAGAGACCTCTTGGCTTTAAAGTTCTTCAGCCTGGTGCCAAAATCTAACTTTGTCCTCTTAACGTGACTCCAAAGAACAGCCCAGTTCAGTGAAAATGAATCCATCAAATCAGGGACATCACACAGGACAGACAAAGATGGTGTAACTCAGGGTTACCTTCTCAGTCCGTCATACGTCACTGTGAAGAGATATAGACTGGATAGGGATGAAATAGACATAGATATAGATTAGCCGCCTCAGTACAGAGGTTATTAAACAAATCCAGTCACTGTCGCTTTTCGTGCCCCAAGCCTCCACTCTTGTGGAGCCCTGCGTCTCATAACGATGAGTCCTCAGCTCTCTTGGGTTTGGGCTGTGCTCTGTTTTTGTTTCAGAATGACATGTCACATTGACCAGCTGAACACTTGGTATGACCTGAAAACTCATCAAGAGGTGACCAGCAGCCGCCTCTTCTCCGAAATCCAGACCACGCTGGGGACTTTCGGGCTGAACGGGCTGGACAGGCTCCTGTGCTTCATGATCGTGAAAGAGTTGCAGGTGAGCCTTCTGGCGTCCGCGCGTGTGTTCCGCGGCCCTGGATGTCGTGAGGGTAGGTCGCCCAGCTTCGCTTCCATCCTCTCCGTGCTGACACACAGCAGGCTCCCACGGGGCAGCTGAATGGGAATCAGCTAGCATCCCTTGGCCGGCATGGTGTTTTTATGGGTCAATGGTTGAGTGAGTTTCCACTTTGGAGGGATAAGACTTTTTCTCTTTGGAACCAGCAGCAGTCTCCCCCTAGAACTGGGATGTTTCTAGCAGGAACCGGAAGTTGCCGCCTCCTCATCACCCCGCTGGCAGTGTGGTGGGATCTGGGCCGGTGTGTGTCCCACCCAGCGTTTCATTACCTGGGTGCTTGCTCATTCTATTCACCATGTTTGGTCCTCTTAATTTTGCCTTATTGTTGTAGAATTTCCTCAGTATGTTTCAGAAAATTGTCCTGAGAGACAGAACTGTGCAGGATACTTTAAAAACCCTCACGAACGCTGTCAGCCCCGTCAAAAGTATTGTAGGTGAGTGTTCTGGAAATTCTGGAAGTGTGGAGACAGCGCTGTGACCCTTCCAAATTCACTAAATGGAAAATTATATTTTAACCTTTCAGCAAATTCGAATAAAATTTATTTTTCCGCCATTGCCAAAACACAGAAGATTTGGCCAGCTTACCTCGAGGCTATAATGAAGGTATGTTGTGGAGGAAAGGGTGATGATTGATGCTCTATTTTTTTTTATTTTTAATTTCTTGTCGTTTTTGTTGCCCAAAGAAAGTTACTTTTCTTTCCTTTGTCATTAAAGCAAAAGTACAATATTTCAGTTTGTCATTATTTCCACAGTTCATTTGATCCTTTGTCTTCCCCTCTAGGGTTGTTCTTGACTGTGCTTTTCGTTGGCCCCTTGTTTTCCTTTTGCTCGAAGAATCTGTTTCTTTCTAAAATGCCTTTTAGCAGCAGGTGCTTCTGCACAGGAAATGGAGACTTCCCTCCCTCAGTAACTATCCGTCCTCACACACAAGGTGGCAGACGTCTGTGTTTGCACAGATGGGAAGCCAGGCTCTCCGGGGCACAGGTCGTCCCCGCACCACGCCCAGAGCGCTGTGTCTTTGGGGTGCGCTGCACGGTGAGATGGGGACGTTACTTTGCTGGATGGAGACTAACTTTACTGTAGAACCCACTCCTCCACCCTCCTGCCTTGACATGGCCACGGTGGTTCCCAGGGGCCCTCCGAACCTGCTGCGTGTCCCCTTCTCATCCCGTGATGCCCCGAGACATCTGGCAGCCCCTTACTGAACATTTGGTGTGTCCGAAGCATCATCACTTGTTGGGTGACACAGTTAAAGGAAACACCAGCTGTCTCCTCAGCAGACCTACTGACATCCTACTAGACTTCCTGGTTAAAAGGACCACATAGCAAAGGAAAAGTCTAGAATGCCACAGGAATTCACAAAAGCTACCTTCCTTGTTCCTAGTTATAGGAGTTAATCATTGAAGACAGGATTCGTTGCCTCGGCCAAATCCACAATTTATTTCCCCTAATTTCAGTGAGCTGTTTATGGGTTGTGTGTTTATGAGTATGTTCAGTTTGGAAACTTAGAACAGGTAACACAAGGAGCTTTGGGCTGTGCCAGGTGTCCTGTTAACATAGGTTTGATGATCCCTCACCAAGTGATTATCAGGCATTGAGAGCTTGTGAGGCCAAACTTCTCATTGCTGGGAAACCTTCAGGGCAGAGTGAAGAATGCCCTGAGGTTGGACAGGCCTGAGTCTCCCCTCGGCAGGTGGCTGAAGAAGATGACGGGTTCTTGGACAAGGCTTGGAAGTTTTCTACTTGGTTGCCAGGTGGTTTGAAGCCAGTGGATGTTCCAGACCACTGTTCTTTTTAATTGCTTGTGATTCATTAGTAGCCAAGTATTGTATCTAAGTCAGTGATCTTTAACAAGGTCCCCAAGGACAAATTTGTCATTTGGGAAATAATCTGTGCCGTTCAATAGTGAACATGGCCCCTAACCACATGCCATACTGAGCACCTGCAGTGTGGTTTGGGGAGAGGAGGAGCCAGGAACCGAACCTTTAATTTTATTTCATTTTAATCAGTTTAAATGAACAACCACATGTGGCTAGTGGCCGCTGTATTGGTCAATGCTACCCGAGAGAAATCATGAAGAAAGTGAGCACCTGAGTTTCTCTAAGTAGGCGAACAGCAGGGTAGGCGGCTGCCAGGCCCCGTGGCCTCCCGGAGTGAGTGAGCACCAGAAAGAGGAAGTGTCGGCCGCCAACGTCAGTGTGCTTTAAATAAGCACAAGTTGTGTTAAACTGACTTGATTTCTGTTTACACAGAAATTTCTGACTTGATTGATACTTTTAAGGGAATCCTTACACAGAGTGTCTAGAATTAAGCCAAGAATTGCATGGACCAGATGCAAAGTTAGAGGTGCATTTTTGAGTAGCCTAAGAGAACCCATAATGTTCTTGGCCTTGTTCTATTCTGATTTTTAAATAATGATATTTGCTGCTGTATTTGTCAGTGCAACTTGTATTAACAAAAAGTTTCTTACTTAGAAATAGCATTTTTTTTACATTGACTTTTACTTTCTTCACCTAAGTAGAATGATAGTCTAATAAGAATAGTGGTCAAAAATGATACATTTGAGGTCATTTAACACTTTAACTGTTACAAGTACTGTTTATATACATAATAACTTTTTTTGTTCATAGAGGTCTCTCTCCCCCTCTCTTTAATCCTCACCTGAAGATACACGTATTGATTTTAAGGGGAAGAGAAGGGAAGGGAGGGAGAGAAACGTGAGTCAATTGCCTCTCACACGTGCACCAGCCAGGGACCAAATCTGCAACCTGCGTATGTGCCCTGACCAGGGATCAAACCTGCAACCTTTTAATTTACTGGATAATGCTCCAGCCAACTGAGCCACACCGGACAGGGCAGCCAAATCAGTCTGTGTTCCTTAATCTTCCTTTGCTCCCAACAACTCAGAGGAAATGTGTCCACTCCCACCTTACTGTTGCTGGCATTATAAAATGGCCTCCTTTCCTGTTCCTTCTCTTCCCTCTACTAATCTTTTAGGGATACCTGTCCTAGAATAGAAAATAAAAAATTTACTGGCACACAAAGTTAGAGTGTGCTTTTGGGATGGGGACAATTTTATGGAAGCAAGCTAACACCTGTCTCAAACCACAGTCCCAAACAGTTTGCTGCCACCTGTCATAGACATCTTAGGTACCACTTATGCTCATCGTTGCGTGGGAACCAGTGGTCGATCAGCCATGTTAGCATAACTCTCTGTCACAGATCTGTTCTTCTAAATGTCTGATGGTTATACTTTGTTACAACTGGCTCCCACGATCCTTTGTGTGTGATTTAGTGCACACAAAAAAGTTATTCTGAAACCATGTGATGTGCTTCTCTGGATTCTAGGAGGGTTTCGAGATACACAGACAAGGACAAGGACTCTGGATTAGGGTTCGCACTGTTAGAGGAGCCTCCTTGGTACATTTTATGTGGGTTATTTTTTAACCCAGATTATTACATGATCTTTATTCCTGGGTGATGTGGAAAACTTCTGGCCACCACATCTTAGAGTATCAGAGGGAAATGGCATCCTTAAGTCTTGAAAAAGTCCAGTTTAGGGCCAGTCAAGGAGGTGGGGCTGCTCCTGGTAGCTACTAATCTGGGAGTATTTATTCCAAAAGATCAAAACTAGAGCTCCGAAACAGACACCTTTAATACATAAAGCACTGACCATTAATGAGTCTCTTTGTGAAATATTAGACATCAGGGGTTTTTGAAGTCGATGTTCCTTGAACAACCATTCCCTGGTGCCCTGTGCGGGTGAGGTGGCTCTCAGCCACGGAGCCTGGGCAGGCGGTCCTTCAGTGTCCCTCTAGGATGGTGCAATGCTCCACCGAGAAAGTGGCACCTTGGTGTGCACCTCCTTCCCTCACTTTGCGAAACACTGACCCGTTTTACCTGTTGTTTCTCTTGCTTGTTCCCAGGTTGGGCAGATGCAGATTCTGAGAAAACAGATTGCCAATGAATTAAATTATTCTTGTCGATTTGACTCCAAACATCTGGCAGCTGCCCTGGAGAATCTCAATAAGTAAGTGCCAGCGTTTGAAAGAGCCAGCTGTGGGCAGGCGTTGTGCATTCGCAGTGAGCACCCCAGATGCCTCGGCACCCGCTCTTTCAGGGTCTCATTGGGTCAGAGGGCTCTCTGGATTCCTGGGCTTCCTCCCGTGGATCATCAAATCTGCGTTTCCTCGGTATTGTCCCTTGGTGTGCGTGTGTTTGTCTCTCCTTTTTTCTTCTTTTGTTGGATTCATTTATTCAACCAACATATATTGATCACTTAATACACACCAGACACTGTGCTAGGGACTTGCACAAACTGAGAAAGTAGTTACAGTTGACCTTGAACAACGTGGGTTTGCACTGTGTGGGTCCACTGAGACACATATTTTTTTCAATAAATACTGTATATGTTCTTCTCTTTCTCTTAGGATTTTCTTGACATTTTCTGTTCTCTCGCTTTAAGAATAACGTATATAATACATATGAAGCATGTGTTAATCAACTGTGTATGCTATTGGTAAGGCTTCTGGTCAGCAGTAGGCCATTAGTATTTAAGTTTTGGGGGACCAAGAGTTATACATGGATTTTCAATTACTCAGGGGGTCAGTGACCCTAAGTCCTATGTTGTTTGAGGGTCGACTGTGTGACCAGAGTCCACACTTGACTTCCCACGGGACTGAGTCACTGATCGCCCTGTGGGTGATTGGGAGTGTGTTCATTGCTACTGGGAGCGGCTCCGGGCACACCCCCCGGGGTGCAGGCACGCCCTCCGCCTCCCCAGCAGCGTGCTCTCCTTCCTAGCCTTCTACTTACAGATGAGTAGTGCATGCTTCCTGGTCACTGGATCGGAGCTTTGACAAAGTAGGTATTGAAAACAGTTCACTCGATTCATAAAACTTGAGTGGTTAGAGCATTCGATCTGGGTTAACTCCAGAAAGTAAAGTCATCTGAGGTTAAATTTTTCACACATACCCCATCACAGGCATAGCAATTGAGAATTAGAAGGCCAAGCCCTCTTTTTCCAGATGAGGAAACCGAGGCCCCGGAAGATTACATCATAGTCCACATTAACTGTTGCATAAATTCAGTTAATCTCTGACACTTACCACTGTTTTGTTTTTCTTCCACCCAGGGCTCTCCTCGCAGACATCGAAGCCCACTACCAGGACCCTTCCCTTCCTTACCCCAAAGAAGATAACACGCTCTTATATGAAATCACAGCCTATCTGGAGGCAGCCGGCATTCACAACCCGCTGAATAAGGTTGATGATTAAAATATCTGATGGTTTGGTGGGAGAGTGTGTGGTCCAAAAGGCGATTTGGCCCCGGTAGCCGGTCACTGTGCTGAAATACTGAGAACCTGGGTTCGGATCCCAGAACCTCCATTCACACAAGTCCCCGCCCTCCCGAGCTCCTCTTTCCCTTGTGTAATAGGAGGAGGTGATCACACCTTCTCCACCTGACTCTGGCTGTGGAAATCCAATGATGCAGTGTTTGTGCAGCTCCTTAAAAAGCAAAACCTGCTTTGTCTGGAAGAGATTAGTTTTAAGTTTATCTGGGGTTTGATACTTGAATTGCAACTGAATGATGGCTTTGATTCTTCCTGCCTAAAGATGTTTCCCTTAGGGGCTGACAGTAATCGCAATTATAATCCAGACCTACAAACTCTTTCCTGCAATTCCGATCTCCAAAATCCTCTGAGAATGGAAGTTTTTTTACAAGTTGGTGTCAGATCTCATTTGGTGGCAAAACCTGTTCCTGTGAATGTTTGTGTTTTGATGACTTTGATTATAGGGTGTTAATCGAGACCCTACATTACCTTTGTAAAGTCTATAAAATGTGTTACCGACCATGGATGTTCTCACTGAGTCTCACAGGGACTCTGTGGAATGTGCCTTTGCTGGGGAGGATCCTGGGCTCAGGGGGGCATCCCTTCCCGGGGGCCCCTCACCGGCTAGGGCAGAGCCAGGCAGTCTCACCAGAGCCCTGCTCCTGGCAGGACGCCACCCTGTGCCCAGCTGGAGGGGAGGAGGGAGGTTGCCAGGTATGCCCCGGTGAACAGGGAGGGGGACTGCTCTGTGACCTTGCCCAGGGCAGAGCACACGACAAAGGAGACCTCTCACTTTCTCCTACATACTGCCCCTTGCTGCTCCGTGGAGTTTCCCTTCTTTCTGCCACCTTCCCCCCTCCCCCCTCTGCCTTTCCCTGCAGCTCCGCCTCGGGGACTGCATTTGCCTTCTGCCCCGCTCCTGCGCGTCCCCCTTTTCCCTCCCCTTGTTAGTGACATTCGGAGGATTGTGGGGAGCAGTGGAAGTCACTGCTGAACTCAGCAAAAACTTTCCTTTCCTGGAAGGGCTAATTGTTTTATAGTAGTTATGTTTGTGGGGATAGGGTCCAGTGGTGCTAAATAAAACTGAAGGCAGCAAGTTAATGGAACCATCCTCGTTTTAGGTAGTCTGAAAAGCAAATCGAAATTAGATGGAAGCTTTTCATTTGTTAATGCGTTCTGCGGCATTGTGCAATGTGGAAAAAACATCCATTTTCTTACCTTTCTCTTTCCAGATCTACATAACAACCAAGCGCTTACCCTATTTCCCAATCATCAACTTTCTGTTTTTGATCGCGCAATTGCCAAAACTTCAGTACAACAAAAACCTAGGTATGGTATGACGTTTATGCTTTGCAATAAGTAACAGTATCAATAGATTAATAACTAATGAAACAGCTCTCTGTATAGAATGCTATGTCCCATGAGATCTTTGCTTAACTAAATACCTATTTATAAAATCCATGTCTTTGAGCCCCTGAATTTAAAGCCCCTTGTCTGAAGTGGGGACAGTGGATTTAATATCAGCCAACCGTAGTCCACCTTAATTCCCAGTGGTTAATTGTTGACCTTGTGAAATGTGGGGAACTGTGGCCTCCCTCCTTTCTTTGCTGATTGTGGTGTGAAAGGAAATTCTTTTGGTTCATGTCCTGTTCTTCCAGCAGGGGTCACGTGCCCACTGTGTGTCTGAAGATGCAGTGTGAAGAGTCACAGTGTAGTTCAGAGAGTAGTAGAGGGACACTTCGTGCTTTAAGATATGTAAAAACCAATGACAAGGTCTCTGGCCTTGGGCAGAAATCCTCAGGGAGAAGAAACCCAGCCTTGGTGCCCAGTGCGCTGCACAGATTTCCGCCTTCCACTGTCTCCACTTCTGCAGATTCTTGCCTTGCATAACATTGAACATTGAGGTTAAAAATGCTTGTGAAATATTTTATCCAGTACTTTACTTGTTTTCATTTAAGACAGTAGAGTAGTTCTGGGTATCTTATCTTATATGTCATGCTGCCATTAATAGAAGTCACTTACAGGTATTTTTACTCTCTCATTTACATTTTTTTGTATCTTCACATTTTTTCTACAGTCACACACCTTAGTTATGTATTCCAAAGGACAAAGTGGTGGTAATTATAAAGAAAGTAATCATTTTATTGTGTTGGATCCCTGAGACCACTAGAAGCCTCCCCCGATCCCGGGCTACTTCTCAGGGCAGTCCAGAGTTGTTTTTCCTTCTGGGTCACCGTGTGCCAGTCACCGTGGGGCCGCAAACACGCTGACCTGCAGGAGCATTCGCCCTGAACAAGCGCCGCCAAAGCCACGTGCCAGGTCTGACGGCGTGACTGGTGACCTGTGTTGCCTTGCAGGGATGGTCTGCCGAAAACCTGCCGACCCCGTGGACTGGCCACCGCTCGTCCTGGGACTGCTCACCCTGCTGAAGCAGTTTCACTCCCGGTACACGGAGCAGTTCCTGGCACTGATTGGCCAGTTTATCCGCTCCACAGTGGAGCAGTGTACCAGGTACTCTGGGCCAGCCAGGAGCACGTGGAATCGGGGTTATGGGATGGGCTGCCAACGTTGTGCACCAAATTTCCCTTGTCGGCCTGGTAGAGACGGGGATTGGCTGGCTGCCCTGCTCTGTAAAGCAGGTCAGGGAACATCTCCTTGTTCGGAGGAATTCAAGGTGGGCCCCGCCCATGGTGTCCCTGCCTGGAGAGCCTCCAGGTGCACTCAGTCATTCTGCATGAATGAATGAGTCATGATCGTGATTCATGATTTGTGATTCAGTTTGGGGAAGAAAGTGCAGGCCCCTCCTCTGGGTGAGCCTGTGCTGGGGCAAGGGGTGGGCACACCCATCAGTGAGGCCCTGGTGACCACCCAAGGTGACCCAGTACACGGGTGGAGATGTTCTCCCCGTCAGAAAGTTCCTGATCGAGATAAATGGGAAGTGTCATCCCTCCTCTCTGGAAATGGCATTCATTGGGCTTCCTTCTGCCTTTGAGATTAGACAGAGTGCAGCCTCCTCCCTCCACATCACCTCCAGGCGGTCACGTCACCTGCTGCCTTAGGTCTCCTCTTCCTCTGGGTGAGCCCCTCCACCTGCCCCTGATGCGCAGCGGTTCACTCGCCACACTGGTGGCCGCCTCTGGGGTTCTGGTTTGCTGCTGGCCACCTTAACGTGTTCTCCCAAACTTGTACCCAGATTCCAGATGCTGCCCCCCTTAGAGAGGACACTGTCAAGCACACTGTACCTAAAATGACAACACTGAGTGCTTTACATTGGTTGTGTACCCTGGCTCATTGTGACTTTATATCCTTTTTAAATCCTGGCATCTTTTTCCCATGAGCCTCAGTCAGACCAGTTCTTCCCCATCTTAGTTACTGGTTAGAACAACAAGTACTGGATGTTTTTCTAGGACATATGATCAGTCTTGCTTCAAAGGGTCAATTTTTTAACAATTGAAAAAGAGAAGAGAGTTTGGAAGGATGGGCAAGTCTCAATAATGAAATCGTAACAATCACAAAATAAGGTCATTTAAAAAGGAGAGCAGTAGACTCCAAAAATCAGAAGCCTCTCATCCAGAATTTTGGGGAGAGGAGGCCAAGGACTGGCTTCAGACGGTAGGAGGGTGGTTGTTTCTGGTCACCTCCACACTGGCCACGCCCAGGCACGGTGCACTGTCTAAAGAGTTGGCGAACTCTTGTTCGCTAGTGACTGTGAGCCCAGCCCAGCGTATTCCTGGCAGCCTTGAGCGAGGTCATCAGGATACCGGAGTCGGGCTGCAGCTCAGGGTTTCTGACTTGGCTGAGTGGAGTGACATAGGAACCCGAGATGTATGGAGGCGCCGTCCTGCCCTGGCCCCAGGCAGAGCAAGTATAAACAGAGCCCTGGCCACACACTGAAAGACCAAGAGCAGTGGGAACTTGCCAGGTGAAATCATCTTAAACGTTCTTTTATATTTTAAAAAATTTTCACGTGTTGATTTTTTTAAGATGAGGAAGGAGTGGGGAGAGAGAGAGGGAGATGTCAATTTGTTGTTCCACTTATTTATGCTTCCATTATTTGATTCTTGTATGTGCCCTGGTCGGGGATCGAACACCGGCCCATCAGGACGGCGCTTTAACTAACTGAGCTGCTCAGTCAGGCCTTAAGTGTTCTTTTCAAAAGCAAAAAAAAAAAAAAAAATCATCAGAGAAGTACACTAGTAATCCAGGACCATAAAATTCTTTGTGATTTAGAAAACACCAATCTGTACATAAATTAGCACTTAGTTTCCCCCTAAAAACTCAATTCGATTAAGAATGTAAGCACCACGAGAAGAGTGCCGTGCACTTTGCTGCATCCTCGGCTCCAGAGAGTGCTGGCGATACGGTGGTACGAACAAGTACATGAGTAGCAACCATACAGAAAACTGTAAGATGGGGTATTTATTTGACACCTTCAAATACACAGTAGTGGTCCAGGCACAGTCCCAGATACTGGAGACAAAACGACGAAGACATGACCCACACCCTAAAAAAACCAGCACACAGACAACTGAAAAGTTCAGAGGGCTGGTGGATGATACCAAGTGTACTGAGAGCAAAGAACAAGGCCACTGCCCGCAGGAGCCAGGGAGGACGTCACAGAGGAGGAAGCGCCCACGTGGGCTGGAAAGATGCCTAGAAGTTTACTTTCAAAGAAGCCTGCAGAGCAAGTGTAGCTGCAGAGTCTGGAGGGCATGGGGGACTAGGGCCTGTCCAGCGACCTGCCGGCCTTCCAGCCGCGAAGTGCTGAGGGGGTACAGAGGTGAGTCCAGACAGACGGCCCGGGGCGCACGCATTGCGAAGGTCTGTGTAAACCAGAGGAGTTCAGATGCTGTCATCTGCGTTCTGCTCTGAGGTAGGTGAGTAGGATAGCGACTTGACGGGAGTCGAGAGGGTGTTCTGTGGATTTGTTTCTCCTTTGACTTCGCTCAGTAGTCCGTTGTCGATTCAGTATTCCAGTGTGTGGGCTCAGGGTCTCCCACGTGCAAAGCAGTGACTTGATCCCAACTGTCCTCGTTACAGCCAGAAGGTTCCAGAAATGCCTGCGGATGTTGTGGGTGCCCTTCTGTTCCTGGAGGACTATGTTCGGTACACAAAGCTACCCAGGAGGGTAAGTGATAAGTAAAGAACACTCTTAGTGCCCTTCTGTGAAGAGATGGTGTTGAGAGGGGCCCTGGACTCACTGGGAGTGGGGTCCCGCAGCTCACTCCCAGGGGATGCTGTGCCCTCGCCACTGCTCTGCCCGTGGCTCTAAAATCTTCCCCCCACTCCACCACGTCAAGTGCTTCTCAAGAAGACAGAGTTTAAGACAACTTCCCTCCCCTTCTCACTGTCTACCCTACCCTCCTTCAGTCAGCACCTCAGCCAGTTCAGGGGGTGAGGCGTGCGGTCTGGGAGAGAATTCGTCAGTGGCTGGTATAGAGAAATAACCAAGTGCAATGTGTTCTTTCCTCTCCAGAGCAACCTAAGTTCATGCCGTGACTAAGATTATATACAACTGCTGTTTCTAGAAATGACACACTACTTTTAACCTTTTGAGAAATTTTTTCTTTTCCTTACTAGTAATTCCATTTGGGTGGATTTTAGCTCAAAGTGGGGAGCTTGATATTAACATTTGAAAGACTTTTAATAGATGCTGAAAAGCCATTCTGATTTTTAAAAATTAGTAGGTTAGGAATCAAAGATCCTTTTTTATAACAAACGCCAAAAATGTTTTAAAAGTGAACTGGCCGTGCCATACTGAGTAGTGGGACAAGTAGCCTTCTCATTAAAGGCAGGACTGGAACTGCGGTGCAGGTGTGAGACGATAAAATAAATGCAACAGAAATGTGCACGGTGGGAAGAAGATACATTTCTCTATTGAGGACCTAATTGTCCGCCTTGAATATCCACCAGTCATGTGAAAAGCAATTAAGAGTTCAGAAAAGCTGATTATATCAATAATGAAGTAAATCCAATTCTATAACCAATTCAAAAATATAATGCAAAAAAGCTACTATTCACAGAATTTACAAAGAAATTATATAGCCAAGAACAACTTGAAGGAATAGAAAAGAACAACTTAAAAAGCTATGAAATTTTAAAATACAAAATTTCTAAGTCCATGTAGAATTCTGAATGAAGAGACTCCAATATTACAGAGGTATCAGTTCTTTCTAGTTTATAGAGTTACTTGGCAATTATAACTAAAATCCCAGATACTGTTTTTAACTTAGGGAAAAATTGTTTTAGAAATTTCATAGGACTTGGGCTAAAATAAGACTTGGAAAAAAGATTAAAACGTACTGTACCAAATATGAAAACACATTGTAAGACTATAAAAACCAGAACAGCACGTACTGGGGTAAGACAGATGGGTCGGTAGACTAGAATGTGTGGCCTAGAGACATCCTAGCACGTGCAGTTACACAGAAGGACAAGTAGCACCTCAGACTAGAGGAGGAGGGGTATTTTAGTCAGTAGTACTGAGAAAGTTAGTTTATTATGTGGTTGAAACATAGCAAGTCTCTTCACATCTCCCATGTTCAAAATAAATAACAGATGAGTTAATTTGAAAAATAAAACAAATAAATTAGCAGATATTTGGCTAAAATTAATGTATCTGCTCTTTTAACTTCCCATGTAAAACACCAAGGGAGAAAACCATAGAGAAAAAGATGTAGAGATTTGACCTCTTATAAATGCTAAATGTAATTCAACAATCCTGTCAAAAATTGGATTTTAAAAATTGGAAAAAGTATTATTAACAGAAGACCCATTTCCTTGACTTACGGTGTGCTCTTCACACCAATAAGAAAGAGAAAACCAACCCAATCCCAATAGGAAAAGGGCAAAGGATATTAGCAGGCAGTTTTTAGGAAAAGAAATATAAATGGCCAATAGACATTTGTAAGGATGCTCAATCTTACCTCTATTCAACGTCAAAATCAAAATATCAGTAAGTTACTCTTTCCACCAAATTGGTAAAAAGTCAAATGTTGGGTCGCTAGTGCTTGGAAGGTTGGAGAAATAGTACTTCTCAGTCCGGTCAGTGGGAGTGTAAACTGGTGTATCCTTGGGGAAGGGAAATTTGGCTTTATCTACCTAAAAAAAAAAAAACGTTTCGTAATTCACTTCCCTGATCCCAGCAATACCAGCGCTAGGAACGTGCACCTCAGCTCGCCGCGGTGTGCGTGCAGGGTGTGCGTAACAAGATTTAGCAGAGGTAAAGGACACAAGATTAGTTCCTGATTGTGTCTGCGTGGCCTGGAAGAATTCAGTGCAAAATAATTAGTTTTTTCTAAGGGATTGAGATTAGAGTCTTTAAAAAAATGTATTTTATTTATTTATTTTAAGGGGGGGGGAAGGGAGGGAGAGAGGGGGAGAGAAATATTGATCACTTGCCTCTCGCACAGACCCTACTAGGGACCTGGCCACAACCCAGCCTTGTGCCCTGACTGCAGGCTGGCACTCAATCCACTGAGCCACACCAGCCAGGAGTATTCTTTTTTATACTCCTTCTGCATTTGCTAAATTTCATCTAGTTAGCAGGTGATACCTTCATAATCGGAGAAAAGTTAAACATTGCTTTTAAAAAGTACCCATTTCCAGCACTTGGAGGGTACCTAGCTCTATATTCTACCCATTCTACCCCTCAGGGCTTCCTGTACTAACAGCCAAGGGGATGGGTGCCTTTGTGGGCCTTCCTTCTCTTCCCCCTCTGGCTTGGTCACTTGCCAGACTTCCTGCTCTTCTTAGAGATGTCACCTCTTAGTACTTCCTCATCAGAGTGCCTTAGGAACGCAGATTTGGAGGCAGGGGGGAGCTGGGCAGCCATCCTGAGATGTTAGCAGTGCCGAGAAGTTGGACACCAGGACAGAGGACACCGGGTACAGAGGCAATGGTCCCAAGGAGAGCCACCCGAGTCCAGTGCTGAGTCAGAGCAGGCTGTGGTTCACCCTGCCCTGAAGGGCACCTTAATTCAGGTTCCACATAAGGAGTTTGGATTTGTTCTGAATGATAACCCCATGAATAATTTAACTCCCTTTATTCTTTCAGGTTGCCGAAGCACATGTGCCTAATTTCATTTTTGATGAATTCAGAACAGTCCTGTAACTTTCTTCTTCTACTTCTGTGATGTAAGGATTGTCCCTAAATCTTCCCACTATCACTAACTAAAATGAATTAAGAGACTGAAATTCAACTGCTCATATAACGGCATGTTTTCCCTTTATTGTGGGAAACATCAGACTCCCTGAGTAAGATGACTCTCATGGGACTAGATCGTAGAATATTGTTTAAACCATGGTATTATATGCAATTTCTATCATGTGGAAGCAGAACACATTTTTGTACTGCCTCTTGCAAATGCTGAATGTAATGAAGTATAAATCCATTTAGTTTTATGTTCTAAAGAACTATTTGTGCAACTCCAGATTTTCAGTAAATTGGTATTGTCAGTACCCAAAGTTGCCTTTCTGCTTATTGAAAAATTATATATTCACTGTGCAAAAAACCTTGCCTGGAAGGTAAGAGATGAATCTGGTAGGTGGGCTGACAGGCACATGGTGATAGACTAGCCGAAAATACAGTGAAATACAGTGACCATGAAGTCTGTGGGCTGCAGACCATGGGATTTCTTGGTGTCTGAGGCCCACCGTCCTCTTCCAGTGCCAGTACCCTCAGGGGTTCGTAGCATCCCTTCTGTGGGACTGCCCAAAACTGCTCCTTCCACCCTCTCCTTCCTTAGCAACCCCTGAGCCTTCCCTCCCCCAAGCTCCCACACCACGTTAGCCAGCCATAAGCCCTTTTCATCTTGGTAACAGGTTAACCATTAGCTTTTAACTTCCTGCCCTCCACCCCCACAAATCCTAAATCACTTCTACATGAAATTGTCCTGAAAAGGGCACTGCCACCCCATTGTGGCAGCTGGAAAAGAGCAATAGAGATGTTTTAGCCCTGTGCTCATCCAGAGGGGAGAGGAACAAGATGGGGGGAAAAAAGAAAAATGGGAAAAAAAAAGTGCCTAAAAGTCATTTAGCAAGTTGCAGGGGAATAAGCATTCATTTGTTACCAGGAGGCGAAGTGTGAGTCCTGGTTCTGCCACTAGCTGAACCTGGGCCCCAGCTGCCCTGTTAGCAGCATCTGTAAAGTCAGGGCTGGCTGATTTCTTAGGTTCCTTCCCATTTTTTAATGTTATGACAAGTTATTTTTCAGAAAGCCTCAAACCCTAAGAGACTGAAAAGCCCTTGATTGCCTTGTATGAATGTGTGATATTTTCCAAGAACTCGGAAAAGAACCGTATCAGTTTGTGTCACTGGATAGACGTGGAAAATTGGATCCAGAGATTTAAGGCAAACTCCCCCGACGTCAGAGTGAGGACAGCTTTCCCTCTGCGTTTGGCATCCCACTGTGGTTCTCTTTTCCGTTATCCTGGAACTACAGAAAGTCCACAGCCCAAAACAAAAAGACAGGAGGCCTCATTCTTCGTTTTATTGGTGGGTCTCACGTCCGCTCATTCCAGATACCGAATGCAGAACTGTTCTCTGTTTTCGCACTAACTTACGGTAACAGTCATTTCCTTTAAACTATCTTACTTGACCGTTCATTTTAAATTGAAAATTAAAGTATATATTTACATGTTTATGTACAAATAACTCCAAAAACAAATTAATCCCAATCTTGGTCCAAGAGTTTCCACTTTACAAGTGGTATAGTACTATGCTGCATAAATCCTCTTCAAAAAGTCTCTTAGACTTGGTGAGTTCCAAATATTCGTTCATTGAATGGTCCCCCTTTAAGCTTAATGAACCAAGTACTTCATTTCTGAGTAAATTAGAGGAAATATCACAGAACACGCTTTGTACAGCACAGCACCACTGCTGAAAACGGCTCGGGGCTTTGTAATCCAAGGTTCCGATTTAAAACAAAAATATGAGGCATAGACCGCAACAGCAAAGAAGTGTCCAATTAAAACTAGAGGGTTAGGAGACAGTCTGTAAAAGAAAAAAACAAAACAAATATTGGTAAAACTCAGAAATCAAATTTATTGTAAGAGAGTTTCAATTATGTGTAGTATCTATAAAGTTAAACACATTCTACATTTTCGAGGACTTTGTAAGCTTGTGTCTCTGCCTGCTAAGTTTGATGGCAGGAACAAAATTTTAAAAAAAATTTTTAAAGAATTATTTAAATCCTCACCAGAGGGTTATGTTTTTTCTATTGATTTGAGAGACAGAGAAGCATTGATATGAGAAACATCAACCGGTTGCCTCCCGTACTCACCCCAACCAGGGATCAAACCTGCAGCCTAGGAATGTGCCCTGACCGGGGATCGAACCCACAAGCTTTTGGTGCATGGGACAATGCTCCAACCAACTGCCTCACCCAGCCAGGGCTCAATCAAGTTAATTTTTAAATACAAATTTCTCAAATTATCCATGGCTCCCCTAGCTCAGATCATTCAGATTAACCCATATGCAAAAAAAAAAACAAAAAAAACCCCCCCAGCTTCTATGTTAATCAAATGTTTTAATCAAGTGTTTTACCCTCGTCCACCACCAACTTCCAATCAACACTGTTTCCCAGAAGTAAAACAGACCAAATACTGCCTTTTTTCATTGATCTGGGTTAACTTCTGGGTTGCACACTAATGAATAAAATGACAATCTTTTCATTATAAAATACATGAGGAAGAAAAACTCGCAGTAGTTCGTAAGCTGAAGAGCCCTGAGAAAATCGGGAGGATCTGTTTCCATTGTGTCACCAAATCAACTTACACAGAGAGCAGCCCGACGGGACCAGCAACACACTCTCCGCCGAGTTTGAAGTATAAAAAACAGGCTTTTCTCAGCTGATGCAGAGAATCTAAAATAAAATTTTAAAATTACTCTCAATCGAATTATTTACACATTTATGTTAGGGTTCTAATGATATGTCAGAAAAAAAGGAAGATGTAACAAATATCAAACCTATACTTTTTTAAAAAATCTAGCCCTGGAATTTCAACAACCCAAGATTTCTTTTACATTCCACAGTCAACTATATGGACAGGGACATATGTACAAATTAACTTTTCTGTTAATAAATAATGACTATAGCGAAATGTGGGTCCCGGAAGTCAGGGTTGTTTAAATTCTTTTCTTGATTATGTTGTAAATTCTTTAAACAGTGCAAAATATTCTGTAAACACTTTTTGTTATAAAATCATAGTTCTGGAAACCAAAACTATGTGTGAAATGCCCAATAAGCTATAATAAAAAATAATGCCTCATAGATACAGGAGTATTTGACACTTTTCAAAGTCATTAAATCTTTACAATATAGTATAATCAATCCATACATAACCTGTTTTATTAGGGTTTTTTTAAGTGGCTTTTTTTTTTTTAGATTTTATTTATTAGAGGGGAAAGGAAGGAGGGATGGAGGGAGAGAAACATCAATGTGTGGTTGCCTCTTGCTCGCCCCCTACTGGGGACCTGGCCCACAACCCAGGCACATGTCCCAAATAGAACCAGTGACCCTTTGGTTCACAGGCCAGCACTCAATCCACTGAGCCACACCAACCAGGGCTATTTTATTCATTTAAAATCAATGTTCTTTTCAGGTCTGCCTACATTTTTCTTTACAACCAGTAAAATGGGATGCAGTAGGTAAACATGTGCTCCAATAAAGCACTCCTTCCTCCTCCAGTCTTTCATAATTTGTGTTGTTTTATTAACAGATTCAAATTCATAATGTTAACTCAAAAGCTTGGAAAAGTTTTAAAGAGTGTAGAAAAACATGTACCTGAGTTCTTTTGTTTTTACTTGCCCAGTCAGCCATTTAACTTCCTCACCAGTTAGCAAGAGATTTGTTTGGCAAATCACCATCAATGAGTTTTTTGAGTTTGTTTGTTTGTTTATTTTAACAAAAAGGATGGTTATAGAAGCTACAGAAGGCATTTATAGTATATCAAACTTTGTAATCAGATCACCAAACCACAGATCACTAAACCCTCAGGCAAGGCATAGAAATAGTTGTTTTGTGAGTATGTAAAGTAATGGGATTTGAGTTATATTTATTCTTGAAAACCTAAAGGTCTAGTTTCACTAACTGGTTTGTCCACTGCTGTCATTGGGAAGTGGCACAGTGCCTTTTCCTCCATTTCTAATACTGATTCTGCTAAGTCATGTTTTCCTTAATAAATAGATTGACCACCACCTCTCTACCATGAATATGGAAACAAACCAAAAACACAGGAAGATTTCAAAGGCACAGAGGTGGATGCATTTTGCTACTTGTGCCTTACAACAGGGGACAAAATCTAAACGTGACCTGAAGCTCACATTCATTTCATAAAGTACCACTTTGAGAGGAAACCTGAAACTAGTATTCAGAAGAAAAACAGGAACAACTACTTTGCTTTCAATTCATGGCCGGAAAAATCCTCCATCACAGTTTTATGCATCTAAGGTTATGCAGAATCCGGTTTGGACCAAGGGAATTAAAAATAACAACACACCACTGCGGTGCTGCTTGTAAGGGTGTCTGAGGGAGGGCTGCAGCCATGTCTAACAGGTACGTGGTGATGCTCACACGTGGAGTTAAAAATGACAGCCCGCTTGAGTCAGCAAACTCAGGAAACTTTTGTTTCTGTCCTAATCACTGATTTTTTTTTGGTAACTAAATTCTGTGCCTGTGCTAAAGATCTGCAATTCGATAAGCTTTATTTTTTAAAAGTCTGCACTTACCATCTGTTGCAGAAAATAATTCATACAGAGCCTGAGCAAGGACATTCACAACAAAGGAATGAGACATTTTTCTTGACCAATAGAATGATTTTTTGGCCTAAAAGAGAGAAAGATCACTTACTGTACAAGGGGGAAACAAAAGAAAGCACCAGCTGATGTTTATAATCCCCTCAAACTGATATTTATCCTGAGATCCAGTATAAGTCATTATGCCTGTGGTTTGCCAAAAAAAAATCTTCAGAGCAATGAGTTACATGACTCTGATGCTGAATTTACAAACACTATGAGCAAAGTGGCCGATACCATTCAGGGTTACCTAATACTCAAATACAGGCATTGAACAATTCTCTTAAGATTCACAGCTTGCAAGTCAGGTTCTTCAAGCGTGCACAGGATTGCCTAAGAGCCATGAAGCATCAGGCTCCTAAGTACAGATCTCCCCATCAAGGCCCCATTCTTCTTAGGCCCCATTCAGAAATCTATTTTGAGACATTTTTTATCAAAGAATAATTTACTACCTTACCTGGAAAATAGCTGCATCATCATAAAGGTCAGGAATTCCCTTTAGCAGTTTTCTCCACAGTTTTATATCTTTAAAAGCAACGGTCATTCCTCCTCCAGTAAGAGGATGCCTGATATTGTACGCGTCTCCCAAAAGAAGAACACCTATAAAGAGATCATTTAGATTATGACATCATTCTGGAGCATCACTTGAGACCAAGAAAAAAGACTGTTAATTTATAAATTCTATTAATGTGAGTTAGTAAATAATAATGTGAAACTACAAGGGGACAGATCATGACTAAAATTTTTTGAGGCAAAAATTCAAGAGTTGATTCAATCAATAGCTTTTGGGCACCTAACATGTGCCAGATGCTGGGAATACAGTGAGAGAAAGAATATGGTCCCTGCCCTCATGAAACCCATGTGCAAATCCAAGATTGAATCAAACAGTGTCAAAACATCTATAAGACCTCTCATGAGAAAAAAAAATGAAAGAACCCATAGGTATCTAGGCATTAAAAGCAAGTCTTCTAACAAGGGGAAAAAAAAATAAAGAGGCCTTTGACATTTCCCAGCAGTCTTTGCTGCCAGTATTCTACAGAGAAATGCCTGTACAGCTCTAAGGAACCATAGTAAGGCCTGGGAAGATTCTACCCAGACACACTGTAGTTCCAGCTGAAAGGCATGGAGTAGACATTCTCAAAACCACTTGAAGTTAATTTAGGAGAATAAACCTTGATTGAATCTTATCTGAAAAATAGCCCCTTGTTTCACAGCTGCAGAAGCAGGAAACGCCACGGTTTGACTCCAGGTGCACCTCCTGACTGTGCTGCCTGACTCAAAGATTCCAGCTCCACTGTCAGCCTGGTGCACCTGTGACTTCTAAACAAAACCTTTGTTTAATTTTGTCTGGGAGAGTAAGTGTTAAGGTGGCAGAATTATGGATAACTTTTCCTGTAATGCCTTAATATACATTTATAACTATAGAATACATATAACATAGTAATAGGTAGCTCCTAAATATTAAAATCTTGTATGTGTTACTCAGATACCATTACTAAAAATCCACAAACTACAACCAGCTTTCATTCTTCCGGCTCCGTGGAACATTTCCAACCCCACCCCATGTGTCCCGTCCCTGTGGGGTTATGCTCCCGCGACACACCGTTCATATCAGTTGGGCCCTGACTTCATTCTGCTCTACATTATAGTTTATTTAGATGACTGGTAGTGTTTTAAGCCTGCTTTTCCATAGTGAGCTACAACCCTTCCTGTTCTGGAACCAGAGTGTATCAACAGCTTCCATTCAGCCCTCTCGTTGGAGCTCCACCCTCCTGTTTCCAGTGCTGCTCCACACACCCCACTCAAATGTCCATCAGCACTTCAGACTCATGTGTCCAAAAGTAAACTCATCGCCTCTCCCCACACTTTCCTAAATTTAGGGAGTCTCTTCCCTATATTTCCAATGTCAGCAAATAGTTGCCAAACTGTTCTAAGCCTGAAACCTGGAATCCATCAAGCTGCCTCACCCTCCCTTGCTACGATATCCAATTATTCCCTCAGTTTCATGCACTCTGCATCCTAAGTATTACCCAATTCCATTTTTATTGCCACAACCCTAGTTCAGGCCTTACAACATCACTCTCACAGAATAATTAATTAAATAGCCTTACTATCAGCTTTAGTCTGCACTTTCCTCCAAATCATCCTCCCTCCACAGCATATCAGAGTACTACTCTAAAAATCTAATCACGACACCATCTTGATTAAAACTTTACAATGAACTATTAGAACTAGTAAATGAATTCAGTAGGGTTTCAGGATATAAGATAAATATGCAAAACTCAAATATATATCTAAAACTAACAATGAGGAATCTTGAAGTGAAGAAAACAATCCCATTTACAATAGCCTCGAGAGGTAAAATACTTAGGAATAAATTGAACAACGAATACAAAATAAACTCTGAAAACTACAAAACACTGTTGAACATCTAAACTCTTACACTTACAGTCAATTGGATTTCGACAAGAGTAGTACTATAGAAAATGTTCAGAATAAGCAAATCTATAGATACAAAAAGCACTGCCTTGGGCTGTGGGTTAGGAAAAAATGAGGGTTGACTGCTATGGGTACAGGGTTCCTTTCAGGAGTGATGAAAACGTTCTAAAATTGATGGTGGCAATGGTTGCATATGTCTATGGATCTACTAAAAACTAATGAACTGCATACTTTAAATGGGTGAACTGTATGATTTGTGAATTATGCCAACAAAGCTATTATTAAAGCTCTTTTCAATGAACTCCATTGTCTCTATAGGATTAACACTAAACTTTAAATAAGTATCTTACCTTTTCACCACTCTGACACCTACCTATCCAGTGCTCCACCCATAGGAAACCACCGGCGTTCATTCAAAGTGCAACCATTTCTCAGGCATCCAGGCCCCTGCAGATGTTGTTTCCTCTACTGAAAAGTCCCTCATCTCACTGTGCACCTACTGAACTCCACTCACTCTCCAAACCCCAACTCCAGCTTTACGTCTTGAGCAGTGTCTTCCCTACCCACCCTTCCCAGTTCACAAGCTCCGCTCCCTGCCCGCACACCTCTTCCCGGTGCGTCCACAGTACTGTAAGTGGGGTTTTACAGCAGCTGCCGACAGTGGTCTGGAATTACCTGTCTGTATTCGATAACTAGAAAACTGCCTCCTCTAGAACAAGAACTGTATTTAACTCTTGTTTCACCAGGGATTAGCACAATGACTTATCTATACTCTCAATATTAAATAACTAAAGATAACAAAAACTAATTTTTGTATTGGTAATGTGTCAATGTCTAGTAACCAATTCTCTGTCCCACATGTTATTCCCAGCAGCATAAATTTAACCATGTGTATGTCATTTACAACATTAAATTTGAATATTTGAAGTACCCTTTGTAAAGTAAGTCCAACAAATTAATACCTCGTTTGTTTACCGGTGAAGGAGGAAGGAAGCTTGCTGGCATAGACCTCAAACGAGAATTCTGAGTTGCTTCTAGAAATGGTTCTTTCAAGTGATCTGCAATAAATCCCAAATAAATGGTTTATAATATTTCCATTTCTAATTATCACACTTTCTTATCAAGTATAAACAAATATCTACTATACATGTGTTATGATTGTTACATCCCCTTGTGATTACATCAAGAGCTACTTATTTTATCAATGAAATTGTTTATTAAGCACCTAGTCTTTCATGCTAAGGAATGACTAAGGATTCTAAGAGAAAATTAAAGTAAAAAGGCAGCTAAACAAATTTAAAAACTACATAAAGAGTGAAGCAAATTCAGATGACATGATACAGGGAGAAACCGCCCACCTCTCTTCCAAATGTTAACTGGCAGCTGACATATTTAACAATTTATTATCACCACCATATTCTGGTAATACCAGATGAAATGTACACCATTTCACAAACAGCAGAAGGAGGTACACACTAGAGGATAAGATGTAGAGAGCTCTACCTTTCTGAGTTTTAGTTTCACCATCATAAAATGAAATGTTTGGATTAGTTGATCTCTGGGTACTTTGCACTTCTACTCATATTGAAAATGAAATCTCTTCTCACACAGTTCCCAGTGTACTCTGGGAATACAGGAGCAGACCGCCTATGCTGAAACCATTGTATTTCTTCTAGGAGTATAATTTCAGTAACCTAACATTAATATAAACCTACAAATCGTTTCCCTCCATGATTTCAGGGTAGAATGCTCTAACTAACCTCTAAACTAGAGAAAATCTACAGTAAAAGGAAAAAAATGCTAAAAATACCAGGTAATTGACAATCTTTTTCCTATATATAACTCATTTTTCCATTAGAAAGCTTTAAAAATGGCTTAACCGAATGAAAATGTGAAATGTTGAAAGCATCATTAAAAATCTAAGTTGGTCCATGTATACTTTCACTTCTGTTGCTGTTCATTTCTGTTGCTATTCTGTTCTGAAGCAGTGCTTTCACTTAATTTTAAAAATAACTTGGGGAAAAAAAACACATTTAAACCAAATGAATTCATACAAAGATAGTTTCCTATTACTATAATCATTAATTGGCAAACAGGGTTTACCTTCCATTGTCCTTATATTCTTAATAGTTTTTTTTTTACACTTCTTACTTACACCTTCCCTTTCAAAAAATTTAAAAAAACCAGAAAGTCACTTTTATGATTTTACAAAGATACCTAATATCTCATGAAGCCTTTCTGTCCTCAACTTAAAAGTACCTCTAAGGTTGCTTATAGCTCCCACGTTCTGAGGGCAGGAACGGATGATGACCCACACAGGCCTGGTCTCCACCCTATTAACAGTTATGCTTGGAGAACCTAAGGTGCCTCTGAATTGTCGTTCCCTCATCTATAAAGTGGGGATGGTGAATGATAATACCAACGCCAAAGACAGTTGTGTAGAGTCAGTAAGGTTATGTCTGTAGAACATCTCTTACATGGCACACATCCAGTAAGTAGTCACGGTCATTACCACAGCACCAAGTGTAAGTAGGTGTAAGAGATATTTCAAGTATTCAGGCCTTAGATTATCATCCAGACTACTTTTAAAAATATTCAAATTTCATCAGTATTTGATAATTATTCTGAAAACTATGTTTTACGTAACATACTGAAACTAATTTTTTTTATTTTGGAGATTTTTCTTATGTTAAATAAATAGTCCAGCATCAGTGTATCTGACTGGCTGGATTCATATTTCACCCGCCAGTCTTATCTCTGGCCTATTTTAGACAAAGCTTTAGTGACAACTGGAGATGAAAAGCCTTTTGTGAGATTTGCTTTCAAACTTAGATTACAATGGAAGTGAAATCTTATTTCTTACCAGGTAATTGTGGGTAAATTTTTTCAACCATGTATTCTCTTAAATTCCTTGGCAAATCTCCTCGAACATCAACAAGTACTCGAGTTTTATCAGATGAAATCTGGTAGATGAGAACTGGACTTGGATTAACTAAAAGAAGTTCAGCATGGTTTGCTTTAAATTGTGGTACATTCTAGAAAAAAATAAAATATTTTAATAATTTTCAAATTTCAAGTTGCTTTTATTTTTTCTACAATTACACTCCTACAGTACCTCCATCAGAAAGCCGACAAAATGAGACGAAACAGAAACTTTATTGGAGATCAGGTTTTTCCTGAACTTGGAAAAAATTCCATCTGCAACAACAGTCAATGGAGCATGGAGTTCCTACAACAAAAGATAAAGAATACTCAGCCAAATGCTTAGAAAATACACAGTAAAAGAACCATTCTTTTAAAATATGCATCAATAAATGTAAATATATTATCTGGTAACATTACAGACGGTATTTGAAGATAATGGTATTGAAGAAGCTGCTCTGTGGGCTTCAGTTAACGCGTGCCCAATCTTTAGAGACAGTTCCTCTGAGTCCCTGAGGATCACCTTCCTCGGAAGCTCTAAGATCCAAACCGTCTGGGATTAAGTTACTCATTGATAAACAATGGAGAAGCCTGCAAAGCTAGCAGAGTCCACAGAAGGTGAAATCTCATGACAGATTCCGAGGATTAGCCAAATTCTTTTAGTCTAGAATTTCCTAACTTTCTATAGTACTTCAGCCAGTGGCTAAGACTTTGAAAAACTTTTGTTCACATGGGCGCAGGTACGTTATTTATATTACCTGCAATCACCCTCATTAGAGTGCAAATGCTAGGAGGTGGTGAGCCTGTACAGCCGCCCCAGAAGCAGCTACAGATTAGCCTT